>BRZM01000833.1:0-122188 GCA_033238685.1 Lates japonicus
TACAGCGACACACAGTGGTAGAAATAATGAAGAGCAGCCAAATCACAGAATAATGACCTTGAAAATAAAGTGTTCAGTCTGATAAACAGCTGCTGTGAATCTGAGGAGAAAAATCGGTTCTTATATCAGAGAGAGAGAGACTGTTGTTCAGTCGATCTTCAAGTCTGTGCTTGAGTGTAGAGACATCCTGTACTTTCATGCTGCTCATTCCACCTTAAATATTTGTTTGGCCAATTGGGGCAGGGAGTTACTTCCTGTTCCCTCAGTCTAGTGTGTGATTCTTGTGTCTCTGGGTCTCACAGTCAGTGTCACTGGTTTCCCTCTTAGACTGACTGAAGTCCAGAAGATGAGTGATTATGTTGACAGAGCAGAGTCTCCAGGATCCAGCTGTCTGTCTCCGAAGAGTGACCAGTCCAAAGAAGAACCTCCAGTCTTAAGTGATGAACCTGGACCCTCAGACACAAAGTAAGAGAACTGATCCAGACCTGTGCCCCTCCAAACTGTCGGGTGTAACACTGTTCAGTGTGTTGCTGTAACAGGAACTAAGTTCTTCCCGCTTCTCCTACCATATCAGTGTGTTAATGCTGACTGCTGAAATGATCCAAAAAAAGAAATTTTTTCTTTGTCATGCTCATCAGCTGCAGGAAAAATATGTCCAGAGAGCTGAGTAATTAAAGGGCAGAGGAGGAGGAGGAGGAGGAGGAGAGCCACTGAGGAAAGGAGCAGTGTTTTGATGAATTTTGATGAGCTGCGGTCAAACAGAGTTTACAGCAGTTTGCATCGTTTCACAGCTTGAATGATGAGTGTCACCTGTCAGATACCACACTCACTACAGTGAACTGCTTTTCAGGAAATGACTGATCATTTTGAAGAAGAGAAACTTTATATTTGTGAAGTGTGTCATGAGGCCATGATAAAAGTCTGAGATGCACTATTTTCATGTAGTTCATGAAACAAACTGAGGTTATTTCAATACATAACAAAAGCAGAATAATACACGGAGTGTGAATGTCTGTAAAGTCAGGAGTGTAGGACTAGTGTTGTATGTGAATGAACAGAGTAAAAGGAAACAACTAATTAGGAAAATTCAATAATCAAGCCCTGAAACATGTTGATGAAAACCAGACAACTGAAAGAGCACAATACTGAATTGAAACAGAGAAGTTAACTAAATATCAAGTCACAGCACAGGTGGAGCTGCTGAGATCTTCTGTTGTCAGGTTTAAAGTCTGATCATACTGGATTTTAACTCCTAAAATGATTTGATTAGACTGATAAGGCCACGTTTTGAACCAGACCAAGTCTTCATCAGCTAAATGGCTGAAATGACAAAGAGCTGATAGGACTCAACACAGCATCAATATAAAGTACAGTATCTGTGCTTGAAAGAATCACAAAATACATCATATTAATTTACATTTGTACACTGAGCTCAGCATCAGCTTAGGTTCATGAAACAAACAAAAACAGACATAAACCAGATTACTGCATGGCCGAGGGTTTTCGTTCGCCTCCACTCTCTCCTCTCGTCTTCCATTGTTTTTCTCTCTCTCCTTCTCTGGTGTCTGTCCTCAGGCCAGCTTATATTACTAAAAACCCGCCCTCTAGAAGCTGGCAGCCAATCAAAACACAAATGACAACCTGTGACTGTGACTGTCTCTGTGAAATGTCTTCACAGAGAGAAGAGTGATGTTTCTGTGGAGGAGCAGCTGCCCTGCTGTTCTTTGTGTCAGGACGTCCTGAAGGATCCAGTCTCTACCAGCTGTGGACACTGGTTCTGCAGACAGTGCATCACCTCATACTGGGACCAGTCTGGTTCACTGTATCTCCTGTCCCCAGTGTGGACAAAGATCCAGGACTAGGACCTGGACTGTAAGACAGCCACAGACCAGCACTGTACAAAGTAAGACTGAACATCTGTTGTCTGCTGATGTCATCATTTCTGAAAATAGGACTTGTTGTTTTCTACAGAGTCATTTGTTCTATCACACAGCTCTGACATTTAAGATGATTCTAAAGAGCACAACATGAAAAAGCTTTTCTCTGCTTGTTTTTCTGGAGCTGATGAAAAGAATCAGATTGTCTTTCTTTAGTCTGACAGTGTTTGTTGTCTTTCAGCAGATAGTGGTCTGCAGGAGGTTTTAGATGAACATAAGATCAGTCTGAGGAGGAGATGTGAACGTGTGACTGAAGGAACTGATGGAACAGGAAGTAGAACCTCCTCAACAGGATCTGGTTACACCTGAGCTCTACATCACAGAGGGACAGGAGTGAAGAGGTCAATACCCAACATGAGGTGAGGCAGCTGGAGACAGCTTCCAAGATGGAGGCCCTCCATGACACTCCAATCAGGTGCCACGGCTATCTTTTAAAGCCTTACCTGACCAACAGAGACACATCAGAGTGGTTCTGACCAACCGCTACCGCTGGTGTTGAAACTTTCTGTGCAGAAGTTCACTTGACTGGGCAGAGGTCGGAAAACCAAGATGTCGTCTGTTGGTTCTGCTTGCTTTAGAGAGAGCTGAACCTGATCAGAGATGAGCAGTACAGTCTTCTCACGCTGCTCCATGTTTTCCATCCAACATTATTTCGAAGGTCACAGCAGAAGCTGGCTGTCTGTAAAGTTCTGTTCACTTTTGACGGCCTGGATGAAAGCAGATCTTCACTGGATTTCACCAGGAAGGTTGTGTCTGACGCCACACAGAAGTCATCAGTCAATGAGCTGCTGACAGTCCTCATCCAGGGAATCTGTTTCCCTCGGCTCTGGTCTGATAATTCCCAGACGCGGGCGGCCAATCGTAGATCCCTCTTCATGTTGATGTGGTAACAGAAGCACGAGGCTCACTGACTCACAGAAGGAGGAGTACTTCAGGAGTGACATCCAGTGATGAAGAGCTGTCCAACAGAACCATCTCACACATCAAGACCTCCAGGAGCCTCCACATCATGTGGAGTCCCAGTCTTCTGCTGGATCACTGCTACAAAGTTCTGGAGCACATGCTGAATACAGTGGCGAGAGGAGAGCTGCCCAAAACCCTGACTGACCTATTCTCACACTTCCTGCTGGTTCAGACAAAGAGGAAGAATGAATGCCACGATGAGGGACATGAGACTAGTCCACAGGAGCTGGGATGGAGGCTGACAGTTCTTCTGAAGCTGGGGAGGCTGGAAGTTGAACAACTGGAGAAAGGAAACATCATGTTCTACCAAAGAAGACCTGGAGCAGTGTGGTCTTGATGACAGAGGCCCTGTGTACTCAGGAGTTTGTGGCCATGATCTTCAAAGAGAGAGGTGATCTTCCAGAAAACAGTCTACTGCTTTGTTCATCTTGAGCGCTCAGGAGTTTGGCTGCAGTTCACATAACCCACTGTTTCACCAACAGGAAAACACAGGTACTGAGGACTCTACGTGGGGAGGAGAACACAAACACAGGGACTCAAACCCAAAGTCTTTTTTCTTAAGAGGAGGATTTCTAAGTATTTTGGTCGTTGTGGCCCATCTCTGGATGTCTTCCCTGAGGAGAGTCATGGATAAATCTCTTCAAAGTAAACTGGCCACCTGACCTGTTTGTCTGCTTCCTTCATGGCCTCTCTCTCTGTCCAACCAGCACTCTTAGGAGGCTCAAGGGTCAGACAGAGAACAGTCCAGAAATCTTCCAGAGAGCCATCAATAACCCGAAGGAGATGAACATGTCCACAATCTCCTGACAGAACATCAACATCTTCCACTGTCTGATGGAGACATGAATCCACCACCAGTTCATCAGGAGAGATCCAAGAGTTCCTGAAGTCAAAGAACAGATCAGAGAAGAAACTCCTGTGTTCCAGTGCTCAGCTCTGGCCTGGCATGCTGCAGATGTCAGAGAAGGTTGAATGAGCTAGACTCAGACATGCACAACACATCAGAGGGAGGGACAACTGAGACTGATCCCAGCTGTGAGGAACTGCAGGAAGGCTCGGTGAGTATGTGGGCAGCACCAGGTTTTGCCAAGAAGTTGAAAATGTGTGGAAGAAAAGATGATCTCGTTTTTTTAAATAGTCTATTCAGACAGTGCTACAGACGGTGTGTGTTAAGGTGCTGTTGTGCCTCAGGTTTTATGACAGACAGCTGTATTTTTGCTGGTGCGAAGAGTGAAAGTAGTGTGTTATGAGGAGATCTACCAGGGTGTTCTGTTAAGCTGTTCTGATCTAAGTCATCTTCAAATGACTGGAAGTCAGTTGAGGATATTAGGAAGACGCCTCACCCCCTTAAAGATCAAATGGAACAAAAGCCCTCGCCCCATTAAAGATGCTACTTACATTGTTTAATTCTCAACACTGAAGTGAGTGTAAGTTTAGCTGAATATAGAATTGGGGATTTTAGCGTTGGTCAATGTCATGTTGGAAACGATGCAGCCAACAAAGATTCTATTGAATTGTTCCCTTCGCGCTTGAACTCCATCAGAAATGTTCTGAGTCAGTTTAAAACAGGACAATAAATGTTCACTGCCTCTGATCAAATCACATGATGGAAACATAAATGTGACAGCATTTTCCTCCTTTTCTAATGTAAGAAAATAAAAGATTCACATTAAAAGTCTGCAGGTGTGAGAGAGATGGTAAATTATTGTTGTATATCAAACCAATAGATAAGATTAGCTGATCATCAATATGAAGAGCAGATGCTGATCATGCTGTATCATCACAATTGAGTGTATACTTTTAGACACCAAATCTGACTATTCTAACATTTTATATATTTCTGCTAGATTTATTAACTGCGGAGTCTCAGAGAGTTCACTGTGAAGTTGTGGCCTCAGCTCAAAGTCCAACCCTCCCATCTGAGAGAATTTGAACCTGAGTTACAATATCCCGTGATCTAGATGTGAAGATATCGTCCACTGGACTGGAGAGTCCAAAACCAGACTGAAGGTTTGAGGTCAGTTCACTGTCAGTTCACTGTGTGGAGATGCTGTGTGTGTATATATATGGATGTTGATCAAGCCTTGAAAGCTGGTGCTAGCAGTCTTACATATAAGTCCAACTTTCTTGATTATTTCATAAACCCTCTTGCCCTATTAAAAGTAGTGTTAAACACACTGTGTACCCATATCCTCGTGAGCATTGGCTTGAACAGTATTAATTATAGAAAGTATTGTGTTGCAATGTAAAAAATAGAAAAGGCAATTAACAGTGGAAGAATAACAGACCATCATAACACTTAAAAATGTGGTAGGTCTTTCCCACAGAGAAATTATGGAAGAAAGTCAAGGTGCCATAGAACTGTTTCCTTCACCATCAAAAGGCACCAGAAACTGGGGACTGACAGGAGTGATGTCTGCAGACCCAAAGCCACAACAGAATCAGAAGACAAGTTTCTGAGAGTCAACAGCTTGTGTATATGGTCACAGCTGCTCAAGTACAGCTTAACAATGGTCAGTAAGTGCTGTACCGTTTGAACTGTGAAGAGAAGACTTGGAGTTGCAGGTTTGACAGGTCGTGACAGAAAAAGAAAGCAATTGCTAAGACTTCAGAATAAGAAAAAAGAAGCTTCTGGCCATGGAACAATCGCCGATGGACTACTGAAGACTGGAAGAATGTGTTATGAATTGATGACCCAAATTAGATCTTCGTTTATCACGCATGATTTTTGTACGTCAGAGAGAGTGAAAGATGGTTTTCAGTGTGCACATCAACTGTCAGACAACAACTTCAAATCTGGATCCAGAGTTGGTGATGTGTACCGTGAGAGGCACTTTGAACTAACACGGCTACCACAGCATTCTGCAGTACCCTGTGCGCACCTTGTTACCGGGTTCATCCTATTAAGCGCGATAATCACCCAAAACATAAGTCCAAGCTATACCTTAGAAAAAAATAAACTGATGGTAAAAGTATTGCAACTTGAAAAACACGGAGTGGTCAGCACAATCTCCAGACTTAAACCCCATCGAGCTGAAGCTTGAAGGAACCACGTGCTAAAGCAACCTGCAACAGAGTTGGGAAGAACTTTCTGAAGAATATTTAATACACGAATACATTTTGGTTTAGCTGAGACAGCTTCCAAGATGGAGACTCTCCATGACATTCCAGTCATGCCAGGACACTTAAAGCTCCTTAAAGCAGTTTTAAATGATGATTACATTTATGATATGAAAGCCATCCGAGATCACCTGGCCTCTGTGAAAAGATTTGGTTTGGCCTAGTTAAATCATGAATTCTGCACCAGATTAACCACATTTTGGAAAGCTGAGTTCAATTTCACTAGTCAGAGAATCAACATCACTCTAAATACAACCTGTCTGACAACATGAAGTAGGCTAAAAGATCTCAAAAGCAACCCATCATGTTCAATCATTTAAAACTGTATTTTGTATTTACTCGTTATCTTTGTCTGATATTAAAACATTGTATTCTTTTATTCAGCTTGAGTGTAATTGTGAAGCTTGTTTGGGGAGATCGCTGTTCACTTCTGGTCTCAGTTTCAAACCAACCCCCTTCATCTGAGAGATCTGCAGCTAAGCAACAACAATCCCAAGGATTCAGGAGGAGCTGTGGTTTTCGCAGAGTCCAGACTGTAGACTGAGACTTGAGGTCAGTTCATACTGTCTGTTACTACAGATCTGAGGTTCTCAATCCACACCATCCTCATTTAGCATTCACAACTTGAATCTATTCATTTAGAATAAATTCATTAATGACAGTTAAATAGTGGTTGTTCCCATATTACGTTGTTCTGATCTTTACACTGAGAATTATTCCTCTGTGTTCAGTTCATTTCCAGTCAGTTGTCATGAATAATGTCTGTTCACTTCAAACCTTGTGGCTTATCAAGCAATACATTTGATATTGGAAAATCACTCGATATTTAAAGTTTGATCCATTTCAGTCCTCAACCAAAGCACTGTAGTAAGTTTTAGTCCAACCGGTCTAATTCAATATTGTACCTGTAGTTAGAGACTTAACGAGGTCAGCAGTGCGTCTTGAATCAGTGTTGATACAGGAATAGGTGTCTGAATGTTGTGCTGACATTTGATGATGTCTGTAGAAGGCTGGTTATTGATGATCCACAATAACAGAAGGACAAAGTCACTCTACTCATTTTAGAGAAACATCATTGATTAGGACAGATCTTACTGATTATCACCGATTGATCTGTGCCATTCTTAATTCAGACTGTGGGGCTGCAGTTTGTCGCGGATCACAGGCTTCTCTGGCCTCAGCTCTGAAGTCCAACCCCCATCTGAGAGATTCGACCGGTAAACAACAGGCTGAAGGATTCTGCAGTGAAGGAGCTGTGTGGTTTTCTGCGTAGCCCGACTGTAGACTGGTACCTGAGGTCAGTTCACTGTCTGTTACTGCTGGAGATCTTATATATTTAATCCACAACTGAACCTTCATTTATCTTCACACAGAACTCGAATCCATTCATTTAGAATAAATTCATTAATGACATTTTAAATAGTGGTCGGTCTCATGTTCTGATCTCTATGCTTTGAAACATGTTTTATTCTTTATTCAGATTGATGAAATCACGGCTCTGTCAGAGATCATTGTTCTTCTCTGGCCTCAGCTTCCAAAGTCCAACCCCTCTTGTCTAAGAGAACTGGATCCAGAGGAGGAAACTGCCTCGCAGATTTAGGGAGTGAAGGAGCTGTGTGGTTTTCTGCAGAGTCCAGACTGTAGACTGAAGACTCTGAGGTCAGACTCATTTTATTTCTGTGTGAGCTGAATATGATGTGAAAGTTGTGTTGACCCCTCTAACCCGCAGACATCAGGCTCATTATACTGATCCACACTGAGGATCTTAACAGTAAAGTCTGTTTCCTTCTTCTGTGGTTTAGTCCAGTGACTGTTTCTCAAATTCTCACCATGAGTTTTTAAATAATAACAAAAACACTTAATCTGTCAGACAATAAGACATCTATCATCAGAAGCTGATTGTTCCAACGCTTACAAGATTCTGTGAGGTTGGCAAATTAACTGAAATATTCTGTGATATCCCTGTACAGAGGTCTGGACCAGCTCTCCAGCTTAAAGGGTCAGAGCCCAACAGCTGTAGTGTTCTGTTACCCAATCCCACAGTTTCTGTGGCCTATTTAGCCGTGGGGTGGCGAGGAGACTCGTTTGGCTACTAACTGCTCACGTCCAGGTGCTCCTGCTACCACTGGTGTCACACTCCAACCTGGCAGCCCCATGGGTCAGTGGCCACGCCACACCTGTTAAACGGCAGCCTCTAAGGATCTTTGCACCTGGTATGGTGTTGTGTTTGTTTAGTGGCTTGTAAGCCCTGCAAGGGTCTGTTAATTTGAGAGGCTGAAGTAACCTTTAAGAACCTTACAATGTAACACACACCTTATGACCTAGTGTTTTACCTTTACTGAGAATAATAGAACCATTGTCCACAATTTAATATTAGATGCAATTTATAAATTTTATTGAGTACACTTTTAGCAAGGCAAAGTACGCAGCTTAATCAAGTTATAAAACCATAAAATAAAGTAGTCAATCCATAAAATAATCCAGAATAGTTCTAGATTATAACTCACTGATTTCTGTAAGTAACAGCTGAAGCCGGGTCACTAGGATGGCAAATTATCGGAAAGAATGGAGGGATCGGCAGCTTGGCCTTAGCCACCAATCCTCTTTACAGCCGGGTCCCGTGAGGGGAGAGCCCCAACTCATTCAAAGTCCCAGAGGACCCCTGTTCAATCATGTTCCTTTTCTGGCCTGCGAACTATGAAACCTTTCAGAGTCTAAATCTCATTGCAGAGGGGGAAAATAACAATCCTCGTGAGAACTCCTCTTGCCTAGAGTTTTCTCAGCAGCAAACAGTCTCCAAGATTCCTTCTTGTTCTAAGGAAGAAAAAGTTTGCAGAATCCAACCCCTTGATGATGGCTGGAGAGGGTCTTCTTAGGTGACATCCACCGGCGATTAGGTGAAGAGTTGAATAAGTTGTCTGGTACATCACCTTTATCTGGTCTCAGCCAGCTCTCTATCCCTCTCCCCTCTCTGACTTCTTTTACCAAACCATTTTTTGGTAGCGCCTGTTCGCAATGCTGTCGCAATCCTTCCTTAAATCACATTTCATGATTTTCACATTCTCCTACCAATCTTACAGTGTACTACCATACTTCTGCTTAAGACTGACAGGCTTGGTACTTTCCAGTCATGTCACAATTCACGGGCTTCTGCTCAATCACATCATATGATTTCGCGCACATACACATAGTACAATGATGCACATTTCATATTGATTGATTTCTAGATAACTCAATAAAACTGCATCTACAAACCATGGGGTATCTTGCATTAGACTTTTCTTTGATGCTGGGAGTAGATCTCAACTCCTTCTTTTGACAATTCATGATACTAAGTTCTGTATATGTTTGCTTCAACAATATTAAATAAGTTTCTTTGCTAATGTCTTCATTCCATCCATCCGTCCATTTTCTTCCACTTATCTGGGTGGGGTCACAGAGGTGCAGGCAGCTGCTATGACATCCCTCTCCCCAGCAACACTTCAGCTTTCTCCTCCTTGGGGAATCCCAAGGCATTCCCAGGCCAGATGACCCTGCTGGACCTGGGTCCACCCGTGAGGTCTCCTCCTGAATGGCATGCCAAGAAAACCTCCAAAGGAAGGCATGCAGGAAGTGTCCTATTCAGATGCTTGAACCACCTCTAACTGGCTTCTCTTTGATATGTAAGCAGCAGTGGCTCTACTCCAGCCTCCCTGAGCTTTTACCTCTTCTGGCTCAGCTCCATTTTCACCATTCCCAAGATACTTGAACTCCTTCAGTTGGAGCAGGGCCTCTCCCCCATCCATAGTGGATCAGTCCACTGTTTTCTGGCAGAGAACCATGACCTCAGACTTGAGGTGCTGACTCATCCCTACTGCTCCACACTCAGCTGCAAACAGTCCCGGTGTACTGGAGGTCTTGAAGCCAATAGAACTACATCCTCTCAAAAGCAGGACACAATCCTGAGGTTCCCAAACCAGACACACTCTCACCTTGGTTGAGCCTTGAGATCCTGTCCATGAATATCACAAACAGGATTGGAGACACAGGGACAACCTTTACAGAGTCCAACAATCTACGAAACATGCTCAATTTTGTGCCAAAGATGCAGACACAGCTCCCGGCTGATCATACAAGGACCTGATGGCTTGCCCTGCGCCCCTGGTACTACTCCCCCCACTTGTCCCATAAGGTCCTTGGGGGACTTTCCAAGTCCACAAAACATGTAACTGGATGGTCCTAAGGACTTCAGTACTCTGTGGCCAGGACGGAATCTGCATTGTTCTCCTGACCTGTGGTTCAACAGTCGGGTCAGACACCTTTCCAGAATCTCCTGGGGAGGCTGACCAGTGTGATGCCCTCACTGTCCCCAGCCTCCATGTGACACTGAAGAGGCATGTCAGCCAAGACAGCCCCACAATATCCAGGATGTTGTTCAGTCTGACATGTTTGTTGTCTTTGAAAACTTGAGGATCTTTTAGTTGAATCTCAGATAAATGTGTCTGCAACAGCCTGTAGTTTCTGTATATAGATGGAGCCTGTGGTGGGAGTCAGCAGAGTTTAAGAGCTGAAGTCACTTCACGCCTTTATTGTAAGCAGCAGCATGTTGTCATTAATACACGAGAGCTGTTTTTCTCTTTGTCTTGATCAGCTAACCAAAATCAGTTGGGTTCAGGTGTTTGGAGTTTCCAGTTTCTAAATCCTGTACATTCTAAATCTTCTTCAGCTGTTGACTGTTTTAACCTGCATCCTGTTGGAGTTCAGGTGTTTGGAGTTTCCAGTTTCAAATCCTGTACATTCTAAATCTTCTTCAGCACTGAACAGATGATGAAACACGAATGGTTTCAAGCAGGAATATTGTCTCCTAAACTCACAACTTTATTCTTTATTCAGGTTGAGAGACTGCAGTTTGTCGAGATCAGTTGTTCTTCCTGGTCTCTGCTCTGAAATCCAACCCTCCCATCTGAGAGTTCTGACCTGAGTGGAGTTCATGTGTGGATTCAGGAGTGAAGGAGCTTTGTGATCTTGTGGCAAGTCAAGACTGTAGACTGCAGACTGTGAGGTCACAGTTGTCAGCTTCAGTCCATGCTGCTTCCTTCAGTACTCGTCCTCTAAACAAAGTTCGATCAGAGCAAAGATCCAGTGCTTCTGTAAGCTGTGACCTTCTCAGTGGCTGCTTTCCTCAGTGAAGTTGTGAGAGGAGAATGGTAGACAGGCTTCAGGGTTCAGCCAGCAGTCAGCCAATGAGATATCAGCCATCAAGAATATCAAAATACAATAAAATTGGTACCATTAAGATAAAATGTGAAGAAAATTGTAAACAAAGAACTTTTTTTGGGAGAAAATTTCATTTGAAAGTAAATATGGGAAATACATATATATTTTCTTCTCAATTCCCAGAAGTGGTTTACAAATACAAAGATTGCTCTCAGGAGAGGAACTAGGGTCATCAGGCAGTGCCGATGGCAATTGACGCCAGCCTGACAGTCTCAGCAGGCAACCGTGATTCGTGCTGGCTTTACCCAATAAAAATATACATTAAGTTTTTACCAGCCCCCTTTGTACCTGTCATTCAGGGTGTGTATACTGCTGCGTGTTTTGAGGTGTTGTGCCAAAAAGAGATCATCTACTAAGGAGTGATTGTTCATAAAAAGTGATCATCCACAGGATGACAGATGTGCACAGACTGTTACAGCTGTATTCCACATCTACAGATGCTTTAATCAAACAACAAACCATGACATGCAAATACTTATAACTTGATGTCCGTGCTGATAGCAAAGGTATTGCCTGTCAAACTTAAATATTTTTCTGTAACCTTGCGTAGGCCAAGGTAGTGTTTATATAATCAGACATGACATTTACAGTTATGGTCATGCTTACACACTTGTAAAGAACATGTCTGATTGCAGTTTAACAATTTCTACAACTTATTTTCTGCGGATGGAATGACTAGAGTTTCATGCCTCATTGTCACAAAACCTCACTGTCACAACATCATTATGGCTCTTGTAACAATGTGACCAAATCTTCTGGGTCAAAAAATACATACAAAGTAATGTTATTTTAGTGAAATGTCCCTTGACATTTTCATCTCATTTAGGTGTTTTTGGTGTCTTTACACACAAGTGTCTGATTGAATCTTACACTCCTTCGACAAAACCACCTGATATTTGATGCAGATATACAGGAGTGTCCACTTACAGAGAGATTTTTTATTGTAATCAGTTTGTCAAATGACAGAGCTAACCTAATCCAGATCTGGTGATACCCGATTAGCTTATATTCAGATCTGGGATCACCACTAGGTTTACTAAACCAGATTACTCTTTACCACTTTGTGAATGCTGTGTTGTGTTTGTCCTGACAGTTGCGCTGCAGGATGATTCAAGCTTCCAACACATGTGAGTATTGGAACAGTGTTCATTGTTTATCAATCAATCTGTCATGAATCAGATCTGACTGTAAATGAGCTCTGTGTTCATTTCTATCCCCAAAATATTTAGAAATTACTTTTGTTCAAGTTGTGAAAACATTAGTAGTTAAAGAGCTACAGGCTGGATCCTTCAAGAGTGAACAAGTCCCGAATTTGATGGACAGAATTTATGAGCATGTTTTCTTCATCTCACGGTAGCATGAGCATCATGATCACCTGAATTTAGAGGAAGATTAACAGATGGCCGTTGTTTGCAGTTGTACCCATATTAGCATATTTCAATGTACTGCAACACTGCAGTGCAGGTTGTGGATAAGCAAGAATCTGAACTGAGCGTCACTTCTTCAGGTGTCTATGCAGCATGACTGCAGCAGGTAAATTCACTGCTCAAAACCAGTATAGAGAGAGTGATGAGGAGGCTTTTGACTACTGTTGTTGGATCTGGCTCACATTCTGTGACCAAGATCACGGAGAGTAATTGGTAATGCTGATTTCGACCCCCTGCCAGGTGTCTCTTCCTGCCAGGTAATTCCTGATGTCAACCGATCCAAACACAGACACAAAGGCAGATGTGTCTGAGAATGACCCAAAGCCAAATGCTTTGAGATGACACAAAGAAGCCCAGATGTGTTTTGAGAACAACACAAAGAAGCTGTGATGTGTCTGAGGACAACACAAACACGGATGCATCCGAGGATGATGTTGAGTCAGGATGTAGTCGGGGTGACGTGAAAGTACTGTTGATGAAGGTGTAGAGAAGAACCATTGGGGTCTGCTTTATTCCAGAGTTAGATTTCAAGGCTCAACACAGGCAGAAGCAGTGGAAAATTAAACATGAATTAACATATATCTGCTGTAGCTGGTCTCTCCTAAAACCACTTTGCCCAGTGCAGGTACAGGAAATTGGCAAGTACCCTCTTGGATCAGGAACCAAAACTAACTCTATTATGCAGATTTATATGTACTGTTTGTAGATTCTTCATTCTGCTTGAGATAGTTTGTAACTTGTAGCAAGCACATTTCTATTATTACTATTAATATCCATCTTATGTTACATGGTACCAACTACCTTCAATATTGAAGTTGGAACTAGAACATCTTCAAGGACGCCATAGATGTTTTTAGTTCAAGTCAGTTATTTGATTTTTGAGATGTTAAAGTCAGTTGCATTTTTTTCTGCTTTTTATGTTGTAATCCTCAGTATCTTCTTCTCAACAGACTGCAGACTGCTTGAAACCACTTAGATGTAATCTGTAGATAATTACAATGACACTTGTTTTGCGACTATCAGTCCACTCAGACTTCCTTTTCTGTCTGAGTTGCAATTGTGCCCAGTGAAGTCTGACCAGTAAATAATATTTTCATTTTTCTCACTGAACACAAGTTAAGTTATTTCTTGATAAAATAAGTGATGTTTTTCTCTCTGACCCAGCCTCCATCGAAACTTCTTCACACCCAAATCGAAACTGAGTCATGGCCAAGTCTCATACAGGCACCCGATAACAAACCCACACTGCTTCTAGGCGTGCGTTTAGGCCAGGTGCTGGAGAGGGAAAATGACTGCAAACTGCAGACCAGTTTCATCCTCACAAGGTTGTGAGCTTGGCCCATCTGGTCTACATGTGTCAGGGCTTGCAGAAGGCTTCGACTGTGGGGGTGGGCCAGGACAGGTACTGCAGGAGTATGGGGAACTGGGGCTTTACTATGAGCCATCTGTCCTTGTATAACTGAAGTGAGAGCTGTGTCCATATTCTGCCAGAAGTCACATCGCTTCCAGTGGATGTCAAACAGGGTTGTCCTCACACAATCAAGTGCCCAGAGCTGCCTCTGTTCTGTTCAAATGAGATTGTGATAAGGCAACTGAAACAGGATTCCACTGTAAGGTGTCTGGGCTCAGCCTTAGAGACAGGGTAAGGAGCCAACAAGTAGGTTGAAATACCCTCTTCCAAAAGCCTCCTATAGTGGTGTTCAGATGGCTGAAATAGTTTGATTTTGGAATGCCCTCAATGTCAGTTTGTCAAGGCCAATTCTCAGCCTCTAGACCTGCCTGATCTGAGATGTTCCCAGACCCGAGGCCTGTACCACGAAGCCAGGTTACTGGGCTTTTTTATCAGAGTAACTTCAGGAGAATTGCGACGCCAGTGTAACTTCCTGATTAACCCACCACGAAAAGGTGGAGGTTTCACCCGAGGTCTGCTGCCAAGGGTAATTTACGCTGGCGGCCTCTAAACTGCTCCCAGCAGCTTTATGTTCGTGGTTAACTCGGTGCACGGTGTTATTTCTACCTGGCACCGCCCGCAGGTGGAACAACTAATCGATATTGGCACAACGACTGAGAGGCTGACTCTGCAGGACGGGGTTGAACCCAGTCCTCAAAAACAAAAACAGTATGTGTGGATGGTAGGAGGGGCGGACCAATAAATGGTGCTTTTTATGCTCCGTGACGCATTTTCACTTCAGTTATTTTAATTTTTTATTTTTTTTTCTCACACAGTCAAGCAGCAGAACTTATATCATTAGTGTTGTATATTATCGATTTGAATAATAATTTAAATGGGGTGGGGTTAGTTGTCCTGAAAGACAGCGAGACGCGCATATGTTGCTGTATCACCAACATACAGACCAAAATATGTAATAATGATGGGAAATATGAATGTGTAGCACTTTATAGAATGTTTCTATTTGATCCATGTTCAGATTCCACTGAGGCTGAAATACTGTTAACATGAAGTTCATACTGAGCATTACAGCATTACATTCATACATATACAGCCTGAGTGTTCCAGGCAGAACATCATTAACAGTAACAGCTCATTCTCAGACATGTGACCCACGTGTTGACTGTAATCCAAGTATTTGAGAAATCATCACATATTTTCCGTGTCCTTACATCTCATATTACAAATTAAGAATCCAGAGAACCTGTGACAAGTCTCCCTGTCTTTGTTGGTTTTACATTGTGTCATTAGAGTCTCTTTAAATTCCTTGTAAACTGACAGAATTAACGTGCGCTCTTCATCTGAGAGATACGGTGTACACCTGTTTTATGCAGACGCACTAACTCCGATTAAGTTAACACCGACTCAAGTTACCGACATCTGAACCACCGTCGTAGTACCGTTTAACACAGATCGAGGCAGCAAGGGTTTGTCAAACAGTGTGTTCTGCTGATGACCATCTAACATTTTCCAGCAAAGTACCATGGCTGAAGCCTTGAAGGTGAAAACCCTCAACCTCAATCTGACAGTATGACATGTCTATACCACCTGTGAGGAATACTAAATGCACTTTTAGACTGAAAAAAATCGTTTCTGCCTCACTTTATTCCTTGTTTATGTGTTTTGTTTATGTTTGTTCACTTAAATGGAAAATGTAGCAGCAGTACAGATGTAGCATGCTCTGTCTTAGTGTGTGGTAGCTTTGGTATGTGTGCTACAATTGTGACTCAGACTTGATTTCAAAACTAAATAGGGACACCACTAGTTTCTGTTTTTTCCTGCAGTTTGTTTTCTTTGTCGTCTCATCTCTCTGCATTCGTGAAGTTGAGGTTGATCTGGGATCAGCATGTTTCGTTTTAGCTCACTTTAAAACATTTTAATCTCTGGGTTAAACAGGTTTGTTGTGGTCTTTCAGCTGTCTGTGTCCTACAGGTTCAGGTGTCCTGGTCCAGGTGGGTTCCAGTGTACTTCAACAGGACTGGTGTTTGTTGTGGATCAGGAGGCGGAGCTCCTCTACAGGACTGTCCAATGGGATGAGAACCAACTCCAATCAGCTGGAAAGATGGCTGCAGGGCCTCTGTTTGATATCCAGTGTCCTGAGGATGCTGTCTGTGAGCTCCACCTCCCACACTGTGAAACAAAGGGTGGTAAGAAAATTATTGTCCTTAGAGCAATGATGAAACTCTAAAGCCCTGTTAGTGCCCTGCCCTGTTAGGCTGCAGAGTTTATTAAAGTCAGTCTCAACAAACATCTGTCTCCGCACTGTTACACGTCTGGTAATTTCCATAGTACATGTGGAGACCTCAGGTATGATGAGGTTCAGAGCTCACTGGGGTGTTTCAGTTCATGTGGGCATCGTGTTTTTCTCATACATTTTATCTCTAGCAACATTTAGCAACCTTCTGAGCAGGTTTTAGCTCCTTTCCATTAAAAGTGGTTGTTTACATTGGTTCCACAGTTTTCACCTACGTTGTCAATTTTGCACTTTGACTGCACATGGACCAGACATATACTGTATGTACCAGATTTTGACCTAGTCTTGTTAACTGAGATCCTGCAGCATCCTTTTCACTTCACTGGATATTTTCCCTTTATCCTCAATTTGGAAAAGCTAGAAACAATAAAAACAATAAAACAATTTATCTCCTCAGGACCCGACTGACTGAAAGCAGACTGACTGCAGCAGCAAGGGCTCAATCCCTCACCAGCTTCCCATCCACTGGCACTGACAGTTGTATTCAGTGAATTGCCTGGCCTGGGCAACTTTTTAATTCTTAAATTATTAGACGAAGTGTCCTAGATATAGAATAAAATGGTCAGTGTCATTGTCACAAGGCTGTGGTCAGTAAAACAGATGTTGAATGCCTGTGTGCTTTCACAGCTCTGCTCTACGAAGGCCTGCTGTCGGTCGTCCACGTCACGGATGAAGGAATGAGCTTCCTCAAACCGCTGGAGATCACAGACACTCATGTGATTGTCAAAGTCCCTCATCTCTCTTCCTTTGGCCTTGCTTGGGCTTTAGATATTTTATGGAGGTTATGGGGCAACATGAAAGAAATTAGTGGTCAAGTTTTGCTGTTTCTCCAACCACCAAACCCAGAAACACAGAAGCAAAACCTTGATGTGCTTCTCCTGCCAACCAACGTCCCTCTAAAAGAGGTAAAGATTGATGACATGTTACAGCTTCACTTTCAGTCCAAACTCATCGGTATCTATCAGATATTATGATACATATTCAAAGAGCACTTACTCACCTGATAAAATGATATTTCCTTTTTTATCATTGGTAAATAGACAAAACCCAGGTGATTTAACAAAGACAAGAACTGGATAAACATTACATTACGAGGACTGTCAGACAGGCAGTGGTGTGTGGGCTAGGAAAGGATGTAATGGTGGTGGTGGGTTTATCTTTTTCCACATCCTTGCCATCCTGTGTGTCCAGCCCGATATGTCCCCTGTTGCTACTAGAAGCTTGGTACCAGTGCGCAGAGCCAGCTGACTAAAAAAGGAAAGGAGGAGAACATATGAGATGATTAAACTGTCCTGTTCGGTCAAGCTCTACTGAGAATGACCCCTCTAATTAAGATGTTCTGATGGTTCTTAAGGTGCAGGAAAAACAGGAACATTCTGTGTACATCCGGGCGCCCTCTGTATGTGAATTCATCAAAGATCAAAGTTACACTGTTCACTGTGGGAAGGCCCATAGAGTACAGCCTGGGGTGAGTATTTCAAAGGTTTTGTAACATGCTTAAACAATTCACAAAACTGGTTTAAGTTTACTTTGGATACTATTTAGATACTGACACCGGTGTTACTGGTTTTCAGAGAGCAAAGTTTTACCTGGATTTTGGACCAAATTACCACCCAACGTTTCAGATCCGCCTGCCTATGAACACAAGAGAAGCGACTGTAACAGTCCGAGACCAAACAGATACAGTTGTCTGGGAGAGTGAAGTTGACCTGCCTGGTAATGTCTTCATCCACCCACAGCATCACTCCACCTGATAGTAGAACAGAACAGAATAGAATAGAGTAATAGTTACTGATAGATCCAAGATGCCTTTATTCTTGTTCTGCTTCAGATTACTGCTATTATTCTACTGTCCATGCTGCGGCCAGTTATAATTGATCTTATCTGCCATGGAGCTCCAGGGCCAATGTTTCTAAAATGAATAAGAAATGGCTGAAAGCTCTCAACTGTGAGTCAACAAATTGTTAGTAAAAAGTGGGACAGAGGAGCTTTGTGTGAAGAAGCTAAAAGTAAGTCAGTGATGGAAGACAAGGACTGCAATTATGTGAGTTCACACAGTCCTTCGTCAAGTCCTGAATCAGCCAATAGTTGTCCTCCAGAGATGGGGTGTCAAGACTGCACACCTTGACCCTGTTTACTACTGACAGTTACATGCAATTTGCATCTGCACATCGTGTTTGGATATGGATAACCTCATTAATGCAGGTATGAATACAGTGGAACATATTTGAACCCAAATGTGATCAGATTGGTCACAGCACATCTGGATCACACTTCTGTGTAACAAAAAATGAATGACACCTGTCCACAGAGCACCCCCATAGACACTATGTCCATACAATGGGTCCAGAGCTGTTCTGGCAGCACAATATTCGGCAGGTGGCTTTAATGTTGTGGTTAATCAGTAAATGTACTGAACAAAAGTGGTTTCTGTAATTCATCTTAAAGGTTCTGGTCAGCAGGGAGTTCGAGTGTCCAATGGGACTCAAAATGTTCCACCAGAAAAGAAGCTGAAATCTGTTCCGGACTCAGTTTATCAGCGATCGAACCTGTTCTGCGTAGCTGCTGGATAAACTCCTGGGCGTGGGGTGATAACTGATGATGATGGATTTAGCTGGAACAGCGAGCAGGGCAGACAAAGCTCAGTGAGTGATCGACACAGTGAGAAGAAAGTCCAGTTCAGCTCTGATCTCTGCTCTCTGGCGAGGAGGATCGATGCCTTTCAGCAGAACTGAACTTAACGTGAAGCAGGAACAGTGTTTATCAGGCTGACTCAGATTCAGATTCAATACATTCATATGTTTCTTTCTGTGTCTGTAGTTGTTCTGGTTTATTGTTGAAACTTTTCTCCATTTAAGAACATTTGGGCGAGCCTTAAAGCTCATTGAACATGAATCAGGAGTCTGTATTCTACTGGTTCAATGTATTTTGCCAGGAAGTAAATTATATATTGCTTTGTATATTATTAATGCATTCTTAAATTCCTACTAGATCCATGAACTTCAAGCATGTGTCTGTAAAATCAGTATTTTCGCATGCTCACGAATTGTATTGTTTACTACCAATGGCAGATGATGTCATCAGTAACATCATCGTTGTTGTCTTTGACAAAATAAATGATTGAATTCTCTCATTCAACAATCTGGAAACAAGAAATATTTACAGACTATACAAATCCAAAAAAGTTTTTTATGATGCCATACTTCACTATGATATCTTTGACCATTTTTCATGCCTTACTATACGATATTTTTTGACGGTAATATCAGTTTTGATGCCTTACTATACTATGACATTTTTACATTTTGACGCCATACTATGACATATTTTGACATTTTGACCGTTTTGACGCCATATTATATTATGACAGTTTTGACACCATACTATACTATGACATTTCTTGACCTTTGACGCCTTATATGACATTTTGACTTTTTTGACCGTTTTGACTCCATACTATACTATGACGGTTTTTGATGCCTACTATACTATGACATTTTTGACCGTTTTTGACTCCATATTATTATACTATGACAGTTTTGATGCTACATTGTATATACTATGACATTTTGACCTGCTTTTGACGCCTATACTATACTATGACATTTTTGATAGCCTTTTGACACCACATACTATACTATGATAGTTTTGACAATTCATACTATGGGCCGGCGACATTTTGACCGCTTTTGACACCATACTATACTATGACATTTTTTGACTGCTTTTTGATGCTTAAGTAGTATACTATATATTTTTTGACACCATACTATACTATGACATTTTTGATCGCTTTGATTATACTATACTAAGTGACATTTTTTTGACACTATGTCATTATGACATTTTTTTGACAGTTTCTTGACGCCATACTATACTTATGAAGCATTTTTGACCGCTTTTGAGGCCATACTATAACCCTAATCTTAATACGCGTGAATAACCCTAACTTAACTCTATTATATTAATAACTCCTAACTCCTAATCTCAATCTTGTTCTTTCAACCAACCCTAACTCTATCCCCGAACCCTTGTCCCCAAATCCATTTTAATCACCCTACCCTTAATCTAAATCATTTTGTGACAATCTTAACCTAACTCAATGACATTTTTTGATATTTTTGATGCCTTACTATACTATGACATTTTGACAGTTTTGACTTGTTACTATACTAAGTGACATTTTTGATAGTTTTGAGCACTATATTATACCGATATTTTTGACCGCTTTGACGCTATACTATACTAAGGACATTTTTGATATTTTTGATGCCATACTATACTAAGACATTTTTGACCGCTTTGAGCATTATATTATACTATGACATTTTTGACATTATATTTTGACTGCTTTTTGATGCCATACTATACTATGATACATTTTTGATACCCACTATACTTTGCGACATTTTTGATCAGTTTTGACTCCATAATTATACTATGACATTTTGACAGTTTTGACCCACACTATACTATGACATTTTTGATTAGCTTTATTATAGTATACCATGACATTTTGACTCCTATCTTTTGATGCCATACTATACTATGATACTTTTTGACAGTTTTGACTCCATATTATAATTATGATGCATTTGATGCCATACTACACTAAGGACATTTTTGACCATTTTGACACCATACCATACTATGACATTTTGACTGCTTTTATTAATTATATTATACTTCATGATAAAGTTTTGATACCATACTATACTAAGGACATTTTTTTTGATAAAGTTTTTGACCTATACTATACTATGACATTTTGACATATTTTGATCTGCTTTTGATGTTTAAGTACTATACTATGACATTTTGATAGTTTTACACCATACTATACTTATGACATTTTTTTGGCAGTTTCTTGACTCCATACTATACTATGACATTTTTGACTCATTTTGACGCCCATACCATACTATGACATTGACATATTTTGACCTTTCTTACCATACTATACTATACATACCTTTTGACAGTTCTTTTGACACCATACTACACTATACCTTTAACCGCTTTTGACAATTCATACTATACTCATGACATTTCTTTTTAATTTGCTTTTGACGCCAGCAGTATTACCATGAATTTTGACACCATACTATACTATGACATTCTTTGATACTTTTGATGGCTCTTGACACCATACTCATATCATGACATTTTTGACACCATACTAGCCATGTGACATTTTGACAGTTTTGACGCCTATATAACCCTAATCTTTAATACTCGTTATGAATAACCCTAATCCTAACTCTCTATTATGTTAATAACCCTAACCCTAACCCTAACCCTAACCCTAACCCTAACCCTAACCCTAACCATACCCCTAACCCTAACCCTAACCCTAACCCTAACCCTAACCCTAACCCTAATCTAACCATTTCTGTGACAACCCTTAACTTAACCTCAACTTGGTCCTTTGACTAACCCTCAACCCCTAATCTTAATCCTTTGTTAATAACCAACCCTACCTCTAATCCTGCCCTGTGATTAACCCTATTATTAACCCTATTACATTAGTAACTCAACCTTAACTATGCAATGTTTTACAACCCTAACCTTACTCCTTACCCCTAAGTAGGTGAATAAAACTTAATCCTACTCCCAATCTTGTCCTTCAACTAACCCTAACCTATCCCCTAACTCGGCCAACTCTAATCTAAATCATTTCCTGTGGCTAACCCTTTAACCCTAATCCTCTAATCTTCTGTCCTTTGACTAACCCTAACCCTAACCCTAACCCTAACCCTAACCCTAACCCTAACCCTAACCCTAGCCCTAACCCTAACCCTAACCCTAACCCTAATCAAAACCCTAACCCTAACTGCAACAATGTTTTACAACCAACCCTACTCTTACCCTGTTACATGAATAACCCTAATCCTACTCTCAATCTTGTCCTTCAACTAACACTAACTCTATCCCCCTAACCCGCTAACCCTAACCCATCTTAATCATCCTTACCCTAATCTAAATCATTCTGCCTAACCCTAACCCTTACCTCAATCTTGTCCTCTCGACTAACCCTAACCCTAACCCTAACTTTTCATAATAACCCCAACCCTACCCTCAATCTTGTGCTCAGGATTAACCCCTAACCCTAATCCTCTGTGAATGTTTTACAACCCTAACTCTACTCTTTAGAACCTGATGCGTGATTAACCCTAAACCTTAAACATTCTGTGAATAACCTGAGCGCCTGTCCATGACTTAACTTTATCAGGTCTTCACCCAACCTTACCTGAATCCTAATCATGTCCTGTGGCTAACTGTGTCCTATAGTTAGGGTTAGGTTTATGGTTGTTAAAACATGTCACAGAATAGCAACACACTGAGCAAATCATGAAAATGTCACAGTATGGTAAGGCATAATTGAGTTTTATTTACATATTGCTGAATAACAACAGAAGTTATCACAAGGCACTGTAGAGCAGGTATATGCCATACTCTTTATAGTATAAGACCCAATCAGCAACCAATAATATATAATAAGCAACCAATAAGCAAGCACGCAGCAACGATGGAAAGGAAAAACTTATTTTTTAGAGGCAGAACACAGAGACATAAAGTAGTATCAGTAATACGAATAGAGTTACGGTTGTTATTAAGAATACAATGTATACTAGTGATAGTAACAGTAGTATCAATACTAGAAGTACTACTATATACTATATTTTCTCAATATACAGCAAACATTGAGCAGGGTTGTCGAAACAGAAGTAGGCTTGCCATCACAGCATCACAGGAAGAAATACCTGCAGGAAGTGATGAGAGGAGGAGCGAAATTAAAGAAGATGCCATGAAAATTATAGCAGAAATCTCATACAAACATCACAAAAACTATTATAAAATGAATCATGAAATTAATTAAAAATATTATATAATATGGCATCAAAAAGAAAATGGTCAAAAAATGTCATAGTATAGTATGAAATCAAAACAGTCAAAAACCATCAAAAAATGTCAGTATAGTATGGCGTCAAAAACGGTCAAAAACGGTCAAAAAAATGGTCAAAAACGGTCAAAAAATGTCAGTGTAGTATGGCCTCAAAAACCATCAAAAAATGTCATAGTATACTATGGCCTCAAAAACGGTAAAAAAAATTTTTATAGTATACTATGGCGTCAAAAACCATCAAAAAAATGTCATAGTATAGTTTGTCGTCAAAAATTGTCCAAAAATGTCATAGTATAGTAAGACGTGGAAACTGTCCACGATCTAGTAGATCTACTATGATTTTTATGACTCTTTCAACAGTAGAAAAACCATTATTGAAGGCTAACTTAAGAAACTGAAAGACAAGAGAAGACAAAAGACAACTGGAATTTGCTTTGTTACTGTTCACATACAATTTTGAATGATATATTGAACTGTTGGTTGTTTTTAGAATTCATATCCCAAATCAGCTATTACAGAAGTTTGTCAAGCAGCAAAAGAACATTCAATTCAATTTGTTCTGAATAAAACCACTCAATTGGCTTGAAATAAAGCACTGGTGCAAAGAACTAACTTTTATAGTCAAAATAACTGCAGAGAAAGTGATTCGGTGGGTAACTGTTGCTGCTAGTTACTATATAAAGATAACTGAGCTATTTCACATCAGGCACCGTCCACTGACTACAGCGCAGTCCTGATTCTGAATGTCTGTGTCATTCACTCTCATGATGGATAAAAGTATAATGAGCAATCTTCATGTGGGGGGAAAATGTCTATTTGTCTATATGTCTTTTATTCTTACATGAACATTTCATAAGTGTCTTCATAATTTAGTTTAAAATCTCATAAATTCAGTCAATTTACTGTGTTTTTCAGGCAGCAGGTGTGATGTTTAATCTGATAAGGTAATCAAAAAACCATTTCAGTATTACTGACACATTAGAAACACTGATAACTTTACCTTTATCATTAAAAGCAGGACAGCAGTTGTGTAATTTCTGTGGTTGATTCAAACAAGTGTCTGCAGAGGAGGTGATCAGGTCATGTGATACTTCAAACTGTAAACAATAAAAAAAATCACATTCAATAAGCTGGAACATCTACAGGTGCAGCTGCAGAACATTTAACCTGTACATCAACTTCCATCTAAACTTTACCAAGGGAAAACAAACGTATGGGGGAAGCTTCAGATAATCTAACATGAAGAAATGTTCAAAGAAATGTTCTTCCAACACAAACAAGAGCTGCAAAGGTAAAATACCTTCCAAGGATTTCACTCTACCAACAATTTAGAAACATTATCATTTATGTGACTGTCAACGGGAACAGAGCAGCTCAGAATAATCATGACTGACCAGACAAAACATTTATCAACGTGACACCGCTCCTGAAAACCAACAGAGGTATGTGCTACTACATTATCTGATGAGCACTGTAATGTTGTCAGAGACTGTGGGAGGATGAGAACAGAGGCCTGTACTACGAAGCGAGGTTACTGGCTTATCAGAGTAACTTGGTGACGTCAGGTGTAACTTCCTGATTAACCTGTACTATGAAAGGTGGATAGGTTTTACCCGGGGTCTGCTGCCATGGTAATTTACGCTGCATCTCTAAACTGCTCATCTCATATTACAAATGAAGAATCCAGAGAACATGTGACCAGTCTCCCTGTCTTTGTTGGTTTTACATTGTGTCGGCAGAGTCTCTTTAAATTCCTCGTAAACCGACAGAATTAACATGCGCTCTTCATCTGAGAGATACGGTGCATGCAACTCCGATTAAGTCAACAAACCCTGACTGCCTCGATCTGTGTTAAATGGTACAACAGTGGTTCAGCGTTTGTAACTTGAGTTGGTGTTAACTTTAATTGTAGTTAGTGCGTCTGCATAAACAGGTGTAGTTAGGAGACTTGCCATGTTCTGGGTTCTTCATCTGTAATATGAGATGTAAGGACACGAACATATGTGATGATTTATCGATACTTGATTACAGACAACACGCGGGTCATGTCTGAGAATGAGCTGTTACTGTTAATGATGTTCTGCCTGGGAAATCACCTCAGGGTCATATGTATGAATGTAATGCTGTTATGTTCAGTATGAATCACAAACAGTATTTCAGCTCAGTGAAACTGAACCGATCAAATAGGAAACATTCTATAAAGTGCTACATATCCATATTTCCCATCATTAATGCTGCATGTTTTGGTTCAGCGTTGGTAGTCTACAACAGTCTGTCGTGATTATATTGCCTTCAGGACAATAATGCCTCCCACCCCATTTCACCATATTATTCGTTGCTAATATGCAACACTAATGACGCTAAATTCAGCTGCTGCATGACTGCGTAGAGAAAAAATTACAAATTAAAATAACTGAAATTAAAAATAGAAAATACGGAGCATTAAAAAAACAAACACACTTATTGTCCACATACCTCTACCATCTTCACCTCTTCTCAGTTTGTTAAAATTAATCAGATTGGTTCCTCCACCTGTGGGCTGAGCTTTGCAGAAGTAACATCAACACCGAGTTAACCGATTTAACACAACTGCTCGGAGCAGTTTTAGAGATGCAACGAAATTACCATGGCAGCAGACCTCAGGCAAACCTATCCACCTTTCGTAGTACAGGTTAATCAGGAAGTTACACGACGTCACCAAGTTACTCTGATAGTTTGTGCAACCTCGCCGTAGTACAGGCCGGTTAACATCAGCTAACAACAAACAGCAAATAAGCAGAGAGCAGTCTGGTCAAAAGGTTCCTCTAACCGCCCGTCATTCTACACATATTATTGACAGAATGTTAACCTAACACGGTTAATCAACTGGCAAATGTTTGTTAGCCAGCTTAGCTTGTTAGCTACAGAATGGGACTGGAGTGTAGCATACTTGATGCTAACGGATTAGCTGTTAAAACAAACCAAATGTGTTGCGTCGAGCTGAAAACATTACAGCGCAGTTTCAGCTTTTTGTATCTTCACTCTGTTTGTTGTACTCACTCGAAACCAGACTCAGATGAATAAACATCCGAGACGTCGATGTCCTCAGCCGCCATTTTCCGTGATGCACCTTGACCCGGCGGTCACGTGAACAGGTTATCTCTAATCCGGCGGCTGGTGATTCTGTGTTGTCACAACAACAACTATAAAATGGCTTGGCTATTGTACCTCAAATGATTCTATAGGAACAATCATGAAACATATATTTTCTGGGAATATTTAATTAGCAGCTGTAAGTATGTAAACATACTACTTTTGCTTAATGACATGATTTATTAATAGTTATGAGAAACTCAGCTCAAGTAAGAAAACTTGTGATGATTGGACCACTAGAGGCAATGTGGCCTTCAGATCCAACACATGCTGTAGTTCATGAGATATTTTGTTAATTATTCATGAAATAATTGTATCATGAACAGTTAATCTTGTTAAAGATGCTTAATAGAGTTATCATTAGTCTGTAGGAAGATAAACATAGCTACATTTTGTGTTATAGAGCAGGTCTTCTCTGTGTTAGAGAGAAACTATTAATCATATTTTATTACATTTTACAAACATGTTTCATATTTTAATAAATTATTACAAATAGTAACAATAAAAAGTAAACAAATCTTTGCTATTTTAATAAATAAATAAATTATTTTTGACAAATTGACAAAAATTAAATTGTTATTTTGTGTAAATTAGTAAATAATACTTAATTGGTTTATAGCACTACTACTACTGGTAATAATAATAATAATAATAATAATAATAATAATAATAATAATAATATCATAACACATCAGTAACTTGAAATAAGCTGATGACTATAAGACAACTGGAATAAATGGAGTCAAGTAATGAGGACATATACATTTTGAACAGGCACAGAGAATACAAACAAGATAATGATTTGAACTCAACTGTTCATAGCAGTTCCAGTGTTGATCCTCTGATGTCACTGTTGCTCCACCTTGGGAGAAAACACACACACACACACACACACACACATCAATACTGGCTCTGAGTGATGACATGAAGAGGTAAAAGACATTTGAATAGTTTCTATTCTTCCTTACGCACCTGAATCTTCTACCTCACTGAGTCTATGCAAAAAGCATTATTGGCAGAAATACTGATGAAACATAAGATAAAACAAATCCCAGGAAGGAAGACAAACAGGTAAAAGCAAAAACTACCTCCTCAGCCTTCACCTGGACTGGAATGTACAACCTGCACAGGTAAACACAGGATGACAAAGCATTCAAAGAGTACACAATCAAAAAATATTCATTTAAAGGATATTTTTTGGGGTAAAATGACGGATAAGGACAAAATCTTTTATAACAGCTGTATCTACATAATGTAGTCCAGTGGATATAGAGGATATAAAGAGTGAAGAGTCAGTGTGAGAAATACTAAAAGTTATCTCATTCTTTAAGCGTAGCTGGACCTCAGCCTCCCCGCCTCTGATCGTCTTCATGTTTAATGGCTTGTTCAGTTGTGGCATCATCAGCAGTAATTGACCACTGCAGCACCAATTTAACATCGTAGACTGAATGTTGATCCTGTTGGAGGAGGAGGATCTGAAGGCGTCATGAATGCCTCGATTTTTTTTGATCTCTCATCTTTTCAATAGGACATACATTGTGATACATTAAAGAAAACACATCCTGTAAGTAAAGCAGGTCATCAAATTAAAGGATAACTTTAGTCCTCAGAGATTATATATCACTACCAGACTTCACTAAAGTGATTTAGTTGAGTTGATTATCACCAATCTGTTAGGTTGGTTTATGTTACCGTGGATATTCAGTGGTGGAAGAAGTAATTTCATATACTTACATAAGTAAAGTACCACACAGTAACACAAACAAAATCCAATAGATGGAGGCAGTGGTATTCAGCAGCTCTCAGTAAAATTCCTGTTTTTGTCAATGGAGTCTGGTAAGATATATAGAGATGTTTTGGTTAAACCAAAAGGATCTTCCTGTTTAACAAAAGCTCTAATTTCTGCAGGAACTTCTATCATAATGTTTTAGAACAACAGTCTGTCAGTGGTAAAACAAGAACTTCTATCCATTAAGTTTTGATGTTTTTCAAAGATGTATTTGATTTATCAAATAATTCTACCTGCAATCTGTTCCTTCTCTCTCTCTCTCTGTGTTTTTATTTGAGGCTTTTCATCTACTTTGAGTCTGGCCAAGAACAGGCATAAACACATTTAAATAATCAGGGCAGTATGTCATACAACCCGGTTTCAGCTATACTGAGGCCTTTAAAACAACACTCCAAAAGTATTATCTCTTTTCCCATCTGATCTTGGTTTCACTTTGAGAAAACTATTTTGTATTTATAAGAAAAAGAAAAGATTATCTTGTTAATAATTCATAGCTGCATAGATTATCCTGAGATCACTGGTCCACTGGAGAGTTATTCACTCAAATTATCCCACAGTACAACATAAACTTAGAACAAGTGCTGATCAATAAAATAAATAGAATAAATCCAATATAAATTCTTTAAGTAGCACAGACCCTGTAGGAATATTAGACTTGATTTTTCATCAGGAACTTAAACGTCATCGTCATGTTCCAGTAGCTTACTTACAAGAATCTCCAAAATACTTCTACAGATTTTTGTGATGTTTGACTTGCATGTTGGGAATTAGGGAGATCAGCCCCTGTGAGAGCCAGATGAAAAAGCAGCGAGTTTTCATCTCAAACGCTTTGTTTCATCATCCGTCCATCACGGCCCGGTGATGAAAGGCCGCTCACGCCCCCGGTGAAATCCACTGACGCCGGGATCTAAACAATTCCACATCAGACCTCCCTCACTGGAGACGGACAGCCAGATATTAGAAGGAGCTTCAGGTCCAGATCCTCACACACACACACACACACACACACACACAGAAGAGCACTGCTCAGATCTATGATTCATGTGCGTCATTTAAATAGTGTGAAATATTTAAAGTTGGCTGGTCGGGCCTCAGAGGTGGTCGATTGACTGACCCCTCCGCCTATTACTGCACGGAGGAGGAGGAGGAGGAGGAGGAAGGAAGAGAGAGGGAGGGAAGAGAGGGAGTGAGGGGGAGGAGAGGTGATAGAAAGAAGGAACGACAAACATGAAAGTGAGAGAAGAGGTTGCAAGAAAGAAGAGATGACAGATAGAGATCATGACTGGAACCGCCATTTCGTTCACTCATTATTCAGAGTACATCCACATTGATGGTTGCTTGTTAACCAGTCTTCTCCTCTCTTGCTCTCAGCTTCCCATCCAGACTGTGTTTTCCATCCTCCAAAAACAGAGAGTGTGTAAAAACGCTGGCTTGGTGTTTCAATGTGGACAAGTGAAAACTGAGCTAAAAGATAAGCATCTATGTCCAGCCTCTGACTTTCTCTGCAGTACAGATGAGTTTTACGAGCCTCCTCTAACGCTACTCCTATGATGAGAAGGGTAACTAGACAGTGTTAGCCACAAGCTTCACGGTCAGTCGTTGAAGCATCAGCACTGCGTGGCATCATCATCAGCAGATGGTTTAGCGCTTTCTCCGCTTTGCCGTGGGTAAACTACTGTTGATATATTCAGTGGCCACACCACATCTATTGCCTGTCAGTCCGCCCTGAAGAATTATGTTGGGTTATTCGCTGGAACATCTCTATTCTCATGAACACGATTTCTCAGAAACGCGATTTGTGGACCAAATCATGCTCTCGGCATCTTGAACAAAGTATCTCAAGGTTGCCTTGAGGAATTTCTTCAACTCTGCTCAAAATTTGTTGATTCCAGAGGTTGATTATAAATTTGGCACAGCGTCAAAGGTTAAGCTCACTGTTTAGGTTTGTAAGGTTAGAGAGAGCCCAGGTCTGGTTTAATACAGAAAGTCCCATAGCATCAGACAGATTACAAAAATCCTTCTCTCACCCAGAGCCTAAACCGGAGATGGGAGCCACGACACGCAACCCAGGACACTGGCATCACAGTCCACTCTTGTACGCCACCTCCCACCATGAGCACCTGGTGCGGTTTCTCATTCAAAACAAATACAGGTTGGTGGGCAGCAAACAAGTGGGTAACACTATTGATTTCCACCAGCAGTGAGACTCATAGGTGGGCAAACCCAAATCCTCCAAGAAAGTAATGGCTGATCAGGACACCCATGTTCGTGACCAGTTGTATTCTACCAGTGACCAAACATGTCAGGTGATAAATCCTCCACCTCTCTGCTGCAGATAAACTACCGCGTGGCGGCTTGAGTGGCTTCCTGTTAACAGGAAGTATTGGTTTGTTCTCAGGGCCTTCCTCGCTCTGCAGAATTCTGATCTTTCCGATAAAACTTACAGAAGGCCAAGGAGACGAGACAAGAAAAAAAATGATACATGTTTTAGAGGATCTACTTTGTATCTGACTTCTCAATATTTAATTGTCCATCTGAAATTATCTTGCTTTTGTAGACACCTATCCATGGTAGTCTGGATAATTCATAAAACATGAATCTCTCGAACAATAAACTTTTCGGTATGGCCTCATGAGGGTGCTGAGAAAGAAAAATACAGAGGTGAAGAAAAAGAAGGACAGGAAAACGAAGCTGCATTGAGATGTGGCAGCATTGGCAATATTTCTAAGGAGGGCGATACGAATGTCTGAAGAAATACGCAAATCTGGTAACAAATTCAGAAATTTTTATGAATATACCTCGCGATGGTCAAACCGAGCCAGCAGAAAGACAACCCGTATGTGACATGTTCCTCTGAACTTGGATGAGAACCTAGTAAACTATAAAAAGAAATAAATCGCTAAATGAAGTATGTAATATTTTCGATTTGCAGCATTATTCATGGTAAATGAACTCAAAAGATGTATTTTGAAAATAATAATAATAATAATAAACAAGCCAGGCACTAAAATAGCATCAGTTAGTCATGTGTTTTCCTCTTTATGAAAAGAAAAATTAAAACAAAAAATAGAAGTCAAACATAGTTTTCTTTTTTTAATATTTTAATTTGTTTGTATTTAGAATTTTATATAATGTTAACATTGACAACAATATTCTCCTATTTCAGCTTACTTGGTAACTTCAAGTTCTCATGAAAAGAATCTTAAGAATTTAAAGCAAGAAATAGTTAAAAACACAGACATGCTTTCATTATAGTAAATGAATATTTTCACATTTGCAATTTTAAACACTATGTATTTTTGACAGCAGTTGACTATATTTTTAAGTTTTTAAAATCACCAGCAAAGTTTTCATTTTTCTATATACAGAAAACATTGAAACAGCCTTGGACCGGCTGTTTGGTTTTTGTTACATGTGGGTGTATTTCCCAAGCTCTGCCTGAGTTATGTGCCCCTCCCCTCCAAACTCTTTTTCCTCTACCAACAGTCTTGCCATTCATTTGTAGTCTCATCAAGCAGAAACTAACAAAAGTAGAAAATGTTAAAATACCAGAGGAGCAATAGAACAAAAATGCTCCGAAATGATGTACCAGATTCAAATCCACAAACACCCAACACCAATCAATGAGATTTATGGCTCCTGATCACACTTTATTAAACACAAAAATAAATAAATATAATATTAAATCTCATAATCCGTTTGTTTTTGTTTTTTAGAAGTTGTTTTTGCAGCACCGAGTAAGACAATTGATCACAGAAAGCACAGACGCTACAGATTGTTTTTCCTGTGATGTGAAGGGCGGGGGACGAGGCTCACGTAGTTTAATAATACAGACTTTATTCCTCCAACAGGCTCTACCTCTATCATGGACACTTAAAAACCAAACCAAAACAAAACAAGGAAAAATCCACAAAATCATGGGACTGAAAACAAAACAACTTCAAAAAACCAAAAAACAAAACGCGGATCTATCACGTGAACGCATTTGGATTTAATCATTAAACATGTAGTTCAGTTTTCCAAAACACCATAAAGTGATTTATAGTGTGAAATATTTTTTCTTTTAATTTTTGAAATTTTAAAGCTTTTTTTTATTATTTGTCCTGAAATTTACCATGATTTTTTTTTTCTCCTCCAAACCACTTGTTTAACCTCTTAATTTGTCCCGTGAGAGAAGCTTTTCCACAGGTCAACAAGTTTCGTGTGGAACCAATGAAATATGTTCCAATGCACACATGCACACCCTGGCGATTCTGGGAAATGTTTCACAACCGAGGCTTTATGGTTTTTCCAGGACTACATCTACGATGCTACTTTTTAGGGCTTTTCTCATCATAATTTATCTTATATAGTGTAAATATTTATTAGTTCTTAATACTTTGTATAAGATGAAACTGCAATTCTAGAATTTTAGAGGCAAAAACATGGCTCCATAAACTGAGTTAGTTAAATCTTTCACTTGGTAGAAAAGACAGTTAGATAAAGAGTTTGTATAAGACTACACAACAGCAAAAAGCAATAGCAGAGGGAGAAAGAGAGAGAAGATTGAGCAAAATAAAACAAGGTTTGCCAAAGACAAAAGAAGCAATAAAAAAAAGGTAGACTCCCAGCAAATTTTTTCAGTTTTGCAAAGGCCAATCAACACGAAATTTAATGCAACTCCACTGGTTTCACTCAAGACTCTCTCTCAAGATAGAGGAGAGCTAGAGAAAGAGAGACAGAAAGAGGAGAAGAGGGTTGTCTTTTTTTTTTCTCCTTTGGGGAAGTCAGACATCCCATAGACCACCTTTCCTCTTTGCTCTAATCCCCACCCTCCCTTCCCCACACTCTGTTAGAGATAGAGCACAGAGAAGACAGCGGACAAAACAGCAGTCATATACCGTATATAGTCAAACACACAGAGAGAGAAGTCGCTATGAAAGACTTTTGACAGCCAGTGTATTACTCAAACACATTGGTAAATATCGCTTACTGCTTAATCACACTGGGCAATAAGGATGACGGATGGTAAAGACGGGGCTGTCAACTTAAAGATGGACGCCAGGACAGTTTTATACCTGCTTAATTACACATTTATTCTCATATTTTTTCCCTTTTACCAAAAAGTAGAAGGAAAAACGACAAATGAAATCCAGAATCACAGTGCTAAAAACACCAAACTTGGGAGATTAATATTTCTTTTTAAAGGAGAAGAAAAAACATGTTAAAGAACAACGTACAAAGCGCTAATAACGCGGTTAAAGGAATGTGATTTTTTCCTCTCAAATTCACATCAGCTATTGGATTGATTGTTTGATGATTGATTGATTGCTGCCCTTACATAACTTCCTGTTGATATGTGGTTTTACCGCCAGGGTCCTCGCAAATGGAGATGTTAGAGTGATTGTTTAGGAAAAAATCTTGTGAGTAAGTGATCGGGTTTAGGAAGAAGAACAAGAGGAAAAGAGGAGGAGGAAAAAGGAGAAAGTTGTAGTAGTACAAAAAAATAAAGTTCAAAACAGATCAAAACAGGTCGGGTCAGGTTTTCAACATTCATTTTTCTCAGTTAGTGCACGCTTAGCTAATTAGCCTGTGTCCACTGAGAATTAAAAGTATTCAGTTAGAAAACACATAAAAATAAAACAACACTTTGTGGTCAGTAATCAAATTAAATCTACAATAGTGGGTTTCCTCGTGCCCAATCACTTGTTATTTTTTTAGACAAACGGGTTGAGGATGTGTTACGTGGAGATGATGCTGATTTAGAGGGTTCTTGCTACAAGCTTGACTTCTGAAGGTCAGAAGAAGAAGAAAGAAAAACAAACTTTAAATTGTTCCCTCTCCAAAAAAGAAAACAATGATCAGTCCGTCAATGTTGTGGTTCATTTACAGCACCCACATCAGCCAGCTGAATCAGGGTTACTGGATGGTCGGTGGCAATTGAATCTGTAGATCGAAAGGTAGAAATGGGACAGAGATTCGTGATCAGGTAGTGAAAGATTAGAGTGAGAAAGACAGATTGAGATGGAAGAGATGCATAGAGTTATGTTTGTTTAGACCTGTCGTGGTAAACTCCTGGTTGGGTAAGAGGAAGTAGTAACATTCGAGCACCATGTCACCGTTGAAATTGCTTTTTTGTTTTTCTTCACGCTTGATTCGTAAGTTAAATCTGAGCTAGAATATTTTATATAAAAAAGAAGAAGAAATGAAAGAACTAAACTATTCCCTCAATCGAAACATCCTCAAAAACCTTCCTTTTTTCAAAGAGGATTATTGTCTGAGACTTTTGTTGGGCATGCCAGGAGAGCCCCTCCTTCCTCAGTTCAAAATGCTCTTTTTCAAGCCTCCTTGACTACAGGCCTAAGATACATATAGAGTGAGCGCCACATGAGTTTTCTGTCCATAACAAAATGTCCCTGTACCGGCCCTCCTTTAAATACATTGACAATCAGCATCTTCATAAAGGATGCAACAGAAACAAGTCAACAATAAAAATTATCCCCTGGCCAGGTCTACAGCGGAGTCCTTAGGCAATATGAATTCTCTTGTAGGCAAAAAGGAATTCTTTTACAATAAAGAATAGTTCACTTTTTGTTCATTTGTTCAGGAGAAAATTGTTGTTGGATTGCAAGAAACAGAGCAAAGAGAGAGACTGAGAGAGAAGAGGAGATGAAGAGGAGAGAGAAAGATAGGTGTTGGGAGCCATATTTGAGGGTCATTCATGTCTATTACACAAGCTCTTGAAGTTGCTCAGATTCAAAGTGCTAGAGACATTTGTCATCCTTTTCTCGTCCTTTCTCCTCTCGAAACACAGTGTTACAACTGTTGATGTTAAAAGATAGCAAGTAAATAGCTCTTTCTTTTTCCCCAGTAAGTAGTCTTTAGTTTGACACAGTTGTTGGGATTCGGGAAACACAGTACGCGGCCCTGAACGCTTTACAAGTAATCCCTTCCAGAGTTGTCTGCGTGTGGATCCCGCTACACACTGGAACGGTAGTGTTGAGAAGAGTCCTCTGCTGTCGCGGAAAACATTGGCCGTGCTGGCATCTGCCTCCGGTGCGCCCGCTTCGCCCGCGCGGAGATCCAACAAATGGGCCGGCGGCTGCTGCTGCCGACATGTTGGAGCCTGTGACGTGGTGGTAGACATTCCATGGGCTGCTTTAGGTCGAGGCCAAACCCCGAGCTGCTGTCGGTTGTGTTCATGGCAGCATTTTTGGGAGGAGGTTACCCCGCGGTTGTGGGTGACGCCGGCTGGCGCGCACTCGATGGTTCCGTGGTGGTGACCCGCGGAGCCGCTGTACAGGAAATAGGTCCCTGTGACCTGGTGGACCAGTGGGAGCACCACGCTAACAGGCCTGTAGACGCTTGTAGGGCCTCAAGGTCGCCAGAGCAAGGAAAGCAGTGAAGAGGAAGAGGGTTGATGGAGGGAAGAGGAGGCGATGATGAAGAGAGGAAGAGAGGGAGGTGGTGGAGTGCCTGTTGCTTGTCCTGGGTGGGAGGCAGACAGAGGGGAGACAAGTGTCAAGGAAGAAGGCTGGGAGGGAGTGTGCTAAACTTGCAGCACTGGAAGCTGAGGACGGGCAGAGCTCGCCAGGCAAGGAGGCTTTCACTCCCTCCAGCTCCCTCCCTCAGTTCCAGGAGGGGCAGGTTGGTGAGTCAGGGTTGACACCAGAGGCTTCCTGGGGTGAGGGAAGTCCGTGTCTTGCAGCTTGGCTTGGAGGTCATGCTGTACGGAGACTCATTTCGAAATCTCTGTTGGGCGGGTAGTTCCAGATGCTGTCATGGTCAAAGTTGATTGTCTCATCTCGTCTTGATCTTTAGGACCGAGGATGCTTTAATCTGCGCCCGCTTGGGGAGCCAGAGGAGAGAGGAGGTGGAGGAGGAGGTGGACGTGGCTGGAGGGGTCAACCAGTGGTGGTGTCCCCATACACGGGCTGGCTGAGGAGCCTCCTACTTCGCGATCCGTCCCATTTCTGCACTTTCCTCCTCTTCCGCCTCTTCTGGAGCTTGTTTCCAGCATTGGCGCTGTCGCAATCTTGCACGCCTCCATCCTCTTCCTCGTCATAATCATCCTCCTCCTCCTTCCTCTGATGAAGAAGTTTGTGAGTTGTGCAGCTGTACTTCCTCCCCCTCTCCATAGTGCTCTACTTTAATATGAAGCCCACCCAGATTACCAAGTCCTCCGATGGCGCCCAGTCCCCCTAACCCTCCCAGTCCTGCTAACCTCCCTGGCCTTCCTCCTCCCCCTCCTCCTCCCCTCCTCCTCCTCCTGATCCCCCCCTGGCCTCCTCCTGCTCCTCTCCTTCTCCACCCTAGTCTTAGACTGTCATCGCTGTCCTGCTCGCTGTTCGAGCTATCGCTTTTCTTGACGTTTACTCTGTTCTGAGGAGCAGCGTGCTGGCTAGGTTGCTGCTGACGCTTGCTGTCTGTCTCTGGGTCCTCGCTGCGTTCTGATTGGTGGCCCGGCTTCCCCTCGGACTTGGCGTTCTCATTGTCTATTCAGTAGGAAAAGGTAAAAGACAGATCACGGGGTTACTGAAGTCTAAATGGTTTATCCTGTGAAAATTTGATGAAAAATGTCAGTTAGATCTTTATATTTCTTATGCACAAGTGAACATTTTACCTTGATGGTGTCACCAAGTATGTCACCATCTTAGCCACATGAATATCTGTACAAATTTTCACGGCAATCTCTGTAATTGTTGAAATATTAAGTTTGGGTCAATCCTTGCTGTTAGTGTAGCAAAAAAAAAAAAGGATTCGCTTACTTTAAAAACAGATTAGATTTAGATTATTCTGAAGAGAAAAAATGCAGCACAGAAACAAAGGCAACAGGCTACATTCCTTGAAACCTCTTTCCTTACTTGACTAACATGTTGAGGATTCGGTTTGCAAATCTCAGGTGTTGATCTCATTTTTCCAAACAGGATTTCCATGTGTTGTGTTATGTTGTGGATCCACTGATGTGTGTTCAGTATCTGTAGCTGCTGTTGTTCAGGCACGCTGGCTCTGTCCAGCCCATTACACACCCAACACACACACACTTTAAACGCTGCCAGCACACACTGAGGCCAGCGGCTGTCCAGCTGGCAGCGCTCTGACTCCCTCATGGCACCCGAAATGTCGACTCAATTGCTTTGTCTGGGGAAAACCTTGTATCTCCATTAAGTGTGCTTTCCAAGCAAAGCAGATTTATTCTCAGGCTGGAAATCAGGCAGGGTTTCAGTTTGGTTCATTGACAACATTTAGAAAATACCACATATCGGGATTTGTCAGGTGTAAAACAACACATTCCAGGACTTATTTCCATCGTTGTGCATTGTGTTTTCACAGTCCACCAAGCTTTATAAGTTGGTGACAGGTAACTACAAATTGAAATACTGTACAATATTTTTGATTAGATTATTTTAATTAATTCTTTGTATGTCATGAGGGTTATTTCAGCTTGGACTTCAAGCCAGGAATGTAGATTTTGAAATTCAAGGCAGAGAGGTTGTAATAAAACATGATCAGTCTACATTTTGGGAATTTGAGAGTCAGGATATTTTGACTTCTATTGCTCTGATTTTGCTCACAACATTATTAAGTATCCCTTATGTGGCTATCAAAAAAAAAAAAGATGCATAAATGAAGGATACTTGCTAACGAAAGGGGAAGGCAGTAAATCACATATTCTATCCCCGTACAATTTAAAGGATAAGGATAATTCATATTTTTATTACTAATCTCATGAAACCACAATGAAGTTTAAAATCTGTTCATACTTTCTGGCCTCTGCACTCTGAAGATATAAATCCTTAAAAACACGTCAGAGATGTATGGTTTCTTTTTTTTTTAAATAATTTGGTCACTGTATTTGTTAGTTAAATAGGAAATGCATTTGTTGGGGACTATTTTCAGCAGTGGATTAATCCACACTTGTCTAATATCTTTGAAGTTGCCATTTCATATACCAGTGTTATACTGCAAGGATAAAAACTAATAAAAATGCATCCCTCTTTGTTTTCAGCAGCTTTACTCACGTCCTCTCTGGTCCTTCCGTAGACTGCATCCTAACAGAACAAAGGTCAAAGGGCAGATATCTCATTTTAGAGTATGTTGAGCCTGAGCACCTCGGGCCTGTTGGAGCCCGGCTGAAGCTGGCCGCCTCCTGCAGCAGCTGGCATCAGTTTACAGCCGACAGCGTGCCAGAATCATTCTCCTCCAGCAAGAATAACAGCTGGCACTGATTCTCATCATGCCAACACAGGCTGCAGGACTTGATAATATTATGCTCAAGGTGGAGGCCCTGTATTGGTTTAAATTTAACTATACTGGCACTGTGTGAGCTTTGTCTCCTTCAGTATTGGCTGCTTCAAATGTTGGTGACATACAAAGTTAATCCTTGATTAGATCTGAATGAAGACATCAGAAACATCAATTTTGTCTTCTCTTTGGATTCTCACATTAGGATACAGTCCCTGTTGTGTTAGTTATTGTGTTTGTAGTTAAATTATTACAGTTCTCTGTGTTATTTCCAATAATTCATCTAATAAACAGTCCAGGAAATTGAACTTAAAAACTTGGTGTCAAAGCTTGTTGTGCTCAGGTAACCACAGTCCAGTCACCTATAGTTTAGACTGCACCTTCTCTTTCCCAGCCCGTATAGGCAGAATTAGTTTTGTCATGAAAACCATCACTACTCACTTACTAGTTAACATTAGCTAACTACACTGTGTGTAGGTTAAAAACCTTTATCTCCAGTTGACTCGATTTAAAACGCTGCAAAGAGGCCTTTAATGCTATAGGTGCAACAGGCTACATCTGTGATATTGAGACTGAAGGCTAAAGCTAAGGGTGTGAAAATAAAGGGACAACATTGCCGGTAAGTTAGCTCTTGTACAGTATTATAGTACAGTATGATAAGGAAAGTTATAAGATCACATTGTTATTCTGTTCTAATGTAACTGTAGGAAAATTGGAAAAGCAACACAAAAGTGTTTGCTGCTGCCTCCATCTGTTAGTTTGTTTGTGTTATTGTGTAACTTCCAGTTGTGGAGAAAGTAATCAGATTCTTTACACAAGTAAAAGTACCACACCATAACACAAACACACTTAACAGATGGAGGCAGTGGTATTCCAGCAGTTCCTGTGTTCTGCTCGGTTAAATTCCTGTTTTTGTCAATGGAGTCTGGTAGTGATATATAGTGATGTTTCTGGTTAAACAAATGTTTTTTTAATGCAACATGTTACTCCACAAAACAATACACTTTGCTGATGATGTGCTCCTTTGCTTTTAAGTAGCACTAAGTTACTTCTGTTGATAGTAAGCTAGTTAGCCAGGCATGCTAAGATTTGTAGCATACATCTGAGCAGTGAATTAGCCCCTTTTTCATTATTGGTGCTCTGTATGTTTAAATCTGCAGCACCACCTAAATGTTCTTCACAGTCAGCATGTGGTGACACTTTGTTGTCTTTTCTGCCCTTTCGGTTCATGTTTTGGAGGCTGTTCTCTGGTGCTTTCTGGCCTTTTTTGGGAGGTATTTTGTGTTGCTGTGTGAAGTTTGGAGGTATTCTGTGGCTTTCTGTAGAGTTATGCCATGTTTTATGTCGGTTTTTTTTGTGGTGGTTTGCAGCACTGCCAGTAAATGCTCGGTCCCTGCAGCTGTTGGCGTTCATCGCCACCCGACCTGGCACAGACGGCACACTGGCACCAACCGATAAAATATCTTTGGCTTCTATTATTCAGGCTGTATTTCTTATTGCTGGTTATTTTACTGGTGAAGAGGTGCTTGTAAGGAATCATACAGGTTTTATAGTGACTTCCCTTTCTTCTTCTCTAAAACATTTATTTGTCACTGATCTAATCACTCGTCGATTCTTCCTTTATTTTTTCCTCACCCTCCACTTTTTCCTTACCTGAGTTTTCTTTGGACTCAGACTCAGAGTCGGAGGTTTCGGAGGATTCAGAGGTTTTCTCGGGCAGGTTTGGCAGCTGGGCGATGTCCATAGGAGTGTCTTTATACTCTGGATTACTGTGAAGTAACACAGAAAGAACTGTATTCCATTTCATGCAACAGCACTATGCCCCTAATTGTTATCACACTCACAACAACTGAAATTTAAATTTATTTGAAACAATTACAAGAGAGGTCATCTGCCACCTTCATCAAATTAAGCCTGTTAACTTCATATACTGCAACAAAACAAAGCGCCAGCAGCAAAAGAGTGATCCTTTAACCCAAAATATCACTATATACCCATTAAACAGAATTTTACTAAGAAGTCTTGCACACATTGTCTCCAGTATCTGTTAGATGTTTGTGTTAATGTGTGGTTGAATACTTCTTCCACCACTGAAAGTCACACAGTAACACAAACACACTAACAGATGGAGGCAGTGGTATTCCAGCAGCTCCTGTGTTCTGCTCGGTAAAATTCCTATTTTTATCAATGGAGTCTGGTAATGATATATAGAGATGTTTCAGGTTTAAATGCATAAATGCATCCATCGTTTGTTTTAATATGTGTTGTAATGTTCATCATTCATGAAAGACAGGGAGGCCTGGGAACTGAGGTCTTTGTTGCCGTGACGACGAGCAGTTGACCCTCTGACCTGAGGACGTAGTTGACCCAGATGATGTTCTTCTCGATGGCGTTCTTGGCGTTGACAGCGATGGTGGCACTGGACTGGATCCAGATGCAACCGCCGTTCTTCTGGATCCACCGGTAGTACTTTGTCACACACTGACCCTTATTCATCACTGAGGGAGAGAGAGAGAGAGAGAGAGAGAGAGAGAGGAGGTTTGTTATTTCATGGTGAATTTTGGTTGATATTTTGTCTTTCAAAACTATGGGACGCTGGCTAATTGGACCGAGCAGCTTGTTCACTTGGGCAGGAGAGAAAGAAAAGAAAACATGGACAGAGTGGGCAGAGAGAGAGAAAGAGACAGATAATAGAGGAGAGAGAGAGGCAGTCATCAGATGCTTTATTGTGCTGGCTGAGAGTCGCTCTGTTGTCATTATTAATCAGACCAACATACTGCTACAAAGGTGTGTGTGTGTGTGTGTGTGTGTTTGATCAGTCTGAGACAAAACACACACACTGTGACAAGATGTGGATCCTGATACTGACATGATCCGGTTTCATATTCCATAATACTCCAACTTACCAACTTACCAGCATGGCCGAGGAAGCCCAGTGTGACTGTGTGTGTTTTAGAGCTCAGATATTTTACTTTATTGATGAAAGTGAGAACAGGAACAAACTCTGCAGAGCAGTATCTGTGCGGCTAAGCTACAAAAGCACTGAAAGCTGCTGCTGATGTTATTAATAAGAAATAATAATAGAAAATAAATATTTCCTGCACACCACAAACCATCAGGAGGCTTATTCGATGGCCACAGTCTGACCAAAAAATGTCCCTGTCAAATTTAAGGTCAAACTTAGATATAAGTGTCTGATTAAATCAGGTATATGTTACTGCTGTTAAAAAGGATTCTACTATTATTGTCTTAAATAAGTGGGTGTCTGACCTCAAAACCAAAAAGACTAATTTCAAGCACCTATAAATTTAGTGAACGCAGGAGAATCCTGCTTTCACTCAAAACTGGGGTACTTTACTATGTAGCATCAAATTACTTCTTGCTTTTAGGGAGCTAAATTAAACCACATGCTCTTAAAATGAGGAAACATGACAAGGACCCAAATTGCAAAAAAAGGATCAGGTAAAATATAATGAGAAACACTGAATTCGGGACTTATATGAGGTGAAACGACCTGTCCATATGCTGCAAGATAGTTTACACTTGACATAGGTTGGTTCCAGGTTGGTTTGTCTGGACTGATAAAGGTGAAAACTTTTAACCATTAAATCCCCAAAACCTTTAGCGCACTGTGTGTTTGGCATGGTTACAATATACCTGGGGAGTTGCAGCACTGCCACCTCCACCAGACAGCGCCGCCAGGTTACCGCGACAGGCACCTGCCTCGGACGTGGTAACCTGCCATCCCACCCCCTAATTCCACTTAACCCCTGTCTGGCTCATGACGGCATCGCCGCACAATTTGGCTACCAATCCACTAAAATGGTTATCTCAAGTAATATGTATTGGCATTAATCAGGAGCCACAAACAGGAAAAGAAATAGAGACTTAGAAGCGAGGGCTACTAAATTATATCCTCCACCACCACGGACACAACAGGTTTCCACGACAGAGAGAAGAAAGAGAGAGAAAGTAGAGGGTGATTTATATAAAAGAAGTCAGTAATTAAAACGGTTAGAAACCAATAGCATTGTTTAAGACGGTTATCCCAGGGCTGCTATAATTACTTTTGGTCGGGCAGGCGCCATTGGTTCTCTATATTTGCCTATTCAAGAGAAAGAGAGAGAGAGTATGGCAGGAGAGAGAGAGAGAGAGGAGAGAGGGGTGGGAGGGGGGGAGAGATGGAGGGGAAAATAACTTGTTTGCTGTTAAGGCATCAACACCACCGTGACCTCACAACAAATGGCAGGCACCACGCACGCACGCACACACACACACACACACACACACACACACACGGTGCAGTGTCACCGTCTAGATGGGACTGCAGGTCCTCAGAGAGCCACCGTGTATCAGCATGTCCAATGGCAGAGGACGACACTGTGCTGAAACAGACTGTCTCACACATGAAACCACACCTGTCACTGACGCTCACCCTCAGGACATTTAAAACAAAGAACAAACACTATTAACTCTACACAACCTGCGAGATGTAGACTTATGAGTGAGTCACCTATAGAGTTTTGGCACTGATACCGAAACCAGGAAGTAAGAAAGCAAGCACTCCTGTTCCCTCGTCCTAAAGTCAGTGTGTTTCTGGTTAAATGTCCAGCTAAGGTCTGTGTCGAATACAAGCCATTGTGTTTTATTCTCCACATAAAATGGGTCAGTAAATCCCCCACCCTGATGTTTGAAGCTTTACGCGTTCAAAAAGGCGGTTAAGTAACGAAAGGTCTAAATACCACATAGAGGTTGTCGGGACGTTAAACATGAAAACCCATCTACCACCAGTCCAATCTTTACAGCCCTGCCGTGTTTCTACCACGCCTTCAAACTTATCAATTTCAAGAAGAAAGGCTTTTTGTAGGTATCTGGTTTTCTTGAAATGACCAGTTGGAAGCTTAGTGGTGAGACACGTTGGACGCTATGTGACCATGTGTGCTGGTTTATAGCCTAACATTAGCTTTTACCTCTGGAGATTGACTAGGCCTCAAACATCAATGTGTTCATCTAGAAGATTATCTGATCAACTAAACTGGAAGGATCAGAAACTTTAGTTGGTCACAGTTGATTTTCTGAACCGTACAATGAAATAACCCATTGGCTTTTTTGTGGAGGCTGATGCTAACTCAGGCTGACCAGAAACACATCAGTCACCTGCACCCAGCCTATAATAACCTGTATGTCTTTGTCTTTGGGAAGAAGCTGAGGGATCCCAGTCAGGGGCCTAGGGGAACATGCAACCCACACAGATAAGAACCAACAACCTGGAGATCAATTCTAGAACCTGAACCCAACTGTTGAAAACAGTACACAAGCTGCCTTGGTATATTTTCTGCAGTGTACAACAGTGATGGAGATAAAACATTTTAGGCTATATCAGAGTGCAGCGAAGGAAGTGCCAGGGAAGGAGAAAAAATCAGCAGCCAACTGGACTGCAGGAGATTTTATGACCGAGGCCAACGTAAGTCCAGAGATGGCATGTTACTTGACGCGCTTGGGCTCCAGAACTATGCCCCTCTACTATTCTGCAGGTGAGGTTTACGTGTTAACCCTCCTCTTCATTAAATCACTCGCCTTCTGACTCCACCACTAATGAAGGAGAGGAGAAAGGAGAGAGAAAGAGAGAGGTGAGAGAGGGATGCTGAGGTCACCTTGGAGGCTGCAGGGGAGAGACCAATAGATTAAAGGAGTTATATCTTTAAAGTCTCTCACCCTCATTTTTCTTCTTTCCTCCGTTGTTTCTTTTCTTTCTCTCTAACAATGTCACAATTTTGACGCTAGTCTTCCCCCCTCTCACATTTTTGTTTTATTCACTCCATCTCTCCTCCCCTACACTCTTCTGTTTCATCTGTTAATCTGCAGTGACTCTCACGCCTTGCCTACCTTCTGATCACTCACTCCCCATTTACCCCTGTGTGTGAGAGTGCGCCACAACCTGCAGGTAATTTTACAGCTGCTTTATGGAAACCTCCTCCGACTGTCAGAGGATGGAGGGATGAAGACCTTCTGTTATGTGTGAGACTTGATATGTTTCAGTTGTCTCTGTGTGACTATGTGGCCTTTATATTTTGACTATTATCTGCAGGACGGATCATCCTCTGCTGCCTCTCTGGCTGACTGCAGAACAAATGAAACCGCCCACTTCAGTATAACAAGTCCATTGGACCCAAGTTTAGCATTCTGTAAATCAAAACAATAAAAGATTTAGTTAATGATGAAGAAGCAGGGATCATGGGAGTTGGAGTCTTCCACTCAAAGTCTCGCCATGTATATATACATGCATTACCAAAATCCCAAATAGACATTTAATCACAATCACTGACTCTGGGACGGTGACACCTGACCCGCGTGACAGGCCTGGCCGTTACAACCACACTGGCAAGGTGTGGGACAGTCAAACGCTTGGAATAACCTCCAAATCAGAGGTGTTACTATTCTTCAGAAAGTTGAGTAACAGCTGGAGCCAATCCATGTGCTGAAATAACGGCTGATTATTAAGGTGTTTAAGGTTCAGTTCATCCATTCCTGTCTCTTACTACAAACACACTGAACATAATTACAACAGAAAACTACATCTAAAGTGTCCAAATGTCTTTAGATTTTACACACCAACCCTCTGGTTCCTTTGTGACCAACTGACTCCTAGTTTTTCTATATGATAAAGGATTATCATTATTATTGATATTTCACAGGTGCCTCTAACTTTCAGTCTCTAAAATAAACTGTCAGAATCATCGACGGGCGCAGGTTGGACTGCTTGTGTTTTGAATTCGTCACACATCTTTCAGATGATTCCAGCTTTTAACCCAGTGAGTTAATGATGGACACAACAATAAAAATAAAAAGCCAAGTTGCAATCATATGTCAAATTTCTACCTGAACAGAGAACAATAAATAGTCAGAAACAAGAGAAAAGTCAGTGAGTGACGCCTCGTCAATTTTGTCCAGTGTTTCTACAGGTTGTTCCACTGTCCAGGTTGTCCATAAGTCACCATCCCGAAGGCTTACATTTTTTTTATGTGTGTGTTTTACTAACGTACCTGTGTGTGTTTTGTCTAAGGACAGATAAAAAACACCTTTCAGTGTGTGTGTGTGTGAGTGTAAAAAAATGTGATTCATTGTATGTGTTAGTCCGGGAGACGAGTTTCGCTAAAATGCCTGCAGGCTTAAATCCACTGAGGTTTCACTTAAAGTTCCTTGTTTCTGCCTCTTTTTATTTTCCACTGCATTTGAATGTCTCTCACCCTCTCTCTCTCTCTCTCAAACCTCCTGTCTGTCTTCTTTTTCTGGCTTCTTCTGTTGCTAATTCTGCTTCCCTCTGCCTGTCCAGATGTCTCCTCTTTCCCTGTTTTCATGTGTTTTGCTCTAAAAACAAATATTCTTTCTTTCATAATCATTCCTCCCTCCTCTTTCAGAAGTGAACATCTCCTTTTGTTACAAGAGTTTCCCTCAGGTCCATCAACCTCCACCTCCTTTTTGTGTGACGAGTGTATATTATTCTTTTTTTTTTGTCAAGCTTTTCCTTTTTCCACCCTTCGCTATTATTCTACTCTCCTCTCTCCTATACAAAAATCAGTCAACTCTTTCACTTTGTCTGCAGCTGAGTGACCTACATATTGCCGTTAGCAAGTTGCATCATGAGAAGTAGTAGATGCCTCAGCAACGAAGTCCCTTTGTCTGATCATTTTCGCGTGTCATTCCTCTAATAAAGGCATTTAAATATTTCTGTATTGGGTTCTACTTGCTTTCATGTCCTGTGTAAATACATTGGTTAACTGATTATCTGTGTGTTTTAGGGGAGTTCATTGGTTGACGCTATTGATATAAAAAATATCAAGTGTATCCTGTCCTCTGTCATCTCTCTTTCTTCTGCACATCTTCCTTCCTTCATACCCTACATATTCATCTTGGAGAAAAGCTGAGTAAGCCTTGTCTCTGAGATCAACTTTCTTTCTACTCAATTTTCCAAATGAAAATAAGCTATCTTCTATTTTCTGTCTTCCTTTAAAGTCATCCTCTTTCTGCAAACATCTCCCCTTTCCTCCATGTCTTTCCAAAAGAGCTTTAATTATTTCTCTCTTTTCTCCACCTTATGATGCATCTTCTGATCCCTTGTTCTTGTGAAAAGTTGGGTATTTTCATCTATTCGCGGTTTTTTTCTTTTTAAACAAAAGATATGTATCTTGTCTACCTTTCTCCTTGAGAAACGGCATTTTGTCTTCTGTCTTTCTTTCCTCTCTCTCTGTAAATCACCTGCTCCCACCTCTTCCCTTTCTTTGAGAGAAGACAATGTTCTCTCTTCATCCTCGTACAAGTATATTTCTGCTTTTCCCCTTTCGCCCACAACCACTCTCCCATTCCCTCCCTTTTCTTAGTGAAAGACAAGTCTACCCTCTATCTCTTCTTTTCTTCTCTGTTCTCAGAGTGGGAAATGAGGACAGATTGACTTTGAGATCTGACCTGGCTAAGACCGGCCAAGGTCAGCGGGTAATGATAGAGACTTAGAGAGTGATGCCTCTTCACAGAGAGGGATCACGCCTGTCTCCTCCACTTAAAAAAAGGTTAAACTCTTTTAAAATTTAGATCCCCGTTGAGAGAACAGGTCATCCTCTAAAATACACCTTGATCGATTCCCTAACTATCCACTCCCAAAAGAAAGCTGGGGAACTGAGAGCAAAACGTGGAAATAAACCTACAAAAAAATCTGAGCTTTGTTTTCGCTGCTGTTCTGCAGAACGGGAAAAGAAACGTGCAGAAAGTCTTTTTCCTTATCACCTGAAAAATCTGTATTTTTGGACAACAAGATGGAGAACTGAAGGGGAAATGAGAATTTATGTACTAAGCCTAAATTCAAGGCAATCAGATAGACTTATTTAATAAAACCTATGGCCTATTTTGACCACAGACACCTCCTGTATTTGAAATTGGCCAAGTTTGACCAGAGAAATCTGATTTTAGGCACCATAAACCTTCAGGGTAGAAATTACAGTCACAAACATGAAGGAAGAGGTCCAAACTTTCACAGAAAGCAAGATTAAAGAACGCTCCATCATCTGACAACCCCCTGAGATTTATCTATCGTGAACAAATCAGCCTTAATTCATACAACAATAAATGCTACTTACACACTGGTACATCAGTATTAACAACCTAATAATGTAAAATGTTATAATACATTACTGCTAAGGGACATTTCTTATTTCATACGAATTAGAATAAGATACCATTGCAGTCTAGATTGGTTCCCCTATTTGGAAGTTTCTGCCACCCGCTGTGAATGTTAGGAAAATGAAACCTCAATTTAATACGGCACAAAGGGAAGTGCATCTGGCACAACAGGAAGAGGACAGAGTTTGAGAGAGAAATTCAGTCCTGACCTTCTCTGGGACTTCACAGATTTGTCCAGTAGTCCCTGTACCGGGTCCTATAGAGAAAGCTCCAAGACTTGAGAGGTTCAGACTGACAGTCGGTATATGGTTTCATATTCTTCTTTTGCATGAACATTAATACAACATGGAAACACTAGAGGAGGAAAGTTACCTGCTGTTGTCACATTAAGTAGGTTTTTAATACAGAACTTTACTTGTACTTCTACCAGTTTACTTTATCAATGGTAAGTGCTGGGTATGTTGCAACCTTAAAACTGTGCTCTGGTTTAGAAGGCAAAATACTTACTGAGACCATAACTGTGTAAATTACATAAGCACAGAACTGGACACAAACAGAAAGTTGTTTCGGACTCTCAAACAACCCAAACCTAAACCCATCACCACGGCCACAACACAAACTGCATCTGTCACCATCCAATTAGGTAAAGAGCTTCAATATGTTCATAAAAAAAGAGAGTTGAGAATCATCAGACCGCTGCTCTGGAAATCAGCTTCCACACAATCAGCAGCAACCAATAAAGCCACCAAACTAAACCGCCCAAAGAAAGGCAGATTTCAGAACAATCTGACCGCTACCCAATTGATGGGGAAGGATGAAGAGAAAGACAGGAAAAAAGAAGACACAGAGCACCTCCATCGCCTGCAGAGCTATCCATTTCTGAAAGCCCCCGAGGAAATTAATTTTGAAAGAGGAAGAATAAAACGAAAGCAGCCGAGGTGACTGGAAGGTGCTGTATGACTACGCCTACCAAAACCAAGTCATTTAAACCGCCTGGCTGCCAGCTCGCCTCCCCTGACCTCCCATCCTCACCAGAAAGAGAGAACACCCACCATATTTCACTTCCTTTTTTTCCGTGTTTTGCACATCCTAACCCCTGTCCATCTGACCCCACCGTCAGCCAGAGAGTCACTTCCTGATTGCCACCTGATGTTCAGAGCTCAGGAACTTTGAAGAAGGTAATTGAAAAAGTTTCAGGGAGTCACTGCTGATTTTATGCTTCCTGTGTGATGTTTTAACTTCATCATGAGTTATAACAGCAGCGACGGCAGAACTCATTCGCAGAGGTCGGTAAAATGCCAAACCCAAATAAATGCATTAGAATTCAGATTTTTGGATATTTAACATGTACTTTTGAGCAAACACGTGACATCATCTCTTCAGTATTTTAAAAAATGTTCACCAGGGCAAACTTGAGAGCCACCTTTCAACCTTTGGCGCGGTGAGTGTCTGAATTTGTGAATTATTCCTACACACCTGCAAACCAAAGAGCATGAGGAGGAAGGTTTGCTCATGGATGGCGGTGATACCTTAAAGTGAGAGAAACATCTTCTTAACAGTACATCAGACTGTACCTGACTGTGGATCGCTGCAGTGGATAGTGATTGACAGACGCTGACCGCATGTGTGACCGTAGCGGTCTGTGGTTTGACTCCGCCAGTGCGCGCCGTCTGCTGTGAGGTTGTTATTATTGTTTGGCGCCTGCCCCAAACGTCACTGCCTCCGACACACTGTAGAAACACGGTGCAGTTTGAACGCCTCAGCTTTTACCAATTAATAGTAAAACGGATCTGCAGCAACAAACAGCATGCACTGGTCTAGACAGCCACCAAATAGGGACACTGAACCTCTTCCTCTCTTTGTAGTATCCGTTTGAGACCTGAGTGCATTATGCCCTGACAAGTGCAAGTACATCAGAGTTGCTGCTGTGGAGGAAACCTCTCAAAGATACAGGAGAGTGCATCTCTAAGTGGGCCTTTTAACTTTCAGAGCTGGACCCAAAATATGGCTGCTGTGATATCTATAAGGCAAACAAAGGACTGTGTTACCTTTCTGTGGGACTAAAATGTTGTCATTGCCAACAAGTGTTGTTAAAACATCACAGGACATGTTGGATGAGACTTTTTTTAAGCTGAATTTTCTAAAATCATCAGAAGAAAATCTTCCATGTTTCACGATCGTTAGCTATGCCTGTACACCGTCCGCTACAAGATGGCACCAATATGCTAAACTACAAATGTAAAACCAAGGTTTGTTATTCAAAAGAACAATCTCAACTCAAGGCCCATTAACTCACTTGTTCCTTAAGTTTTTAACCACATCATGCTTCTCCAGTATTCAAAACTTTAATTCAGATAAGAATTATCCAGATTTCGCTAGAAGCTTTTTTTGGCCTCCCATCAAATTGATCTTAGGCTTTGGTCCTTTCAAAGAATTTTCAGATAGGATCACTGTGATCCAGACAGTATATGATCAGACTGCAGAATCTAGATCGGTGTTTTGGATAAGCTCCATCTGTTGGGCAACATCACGACACACAAACAAGTTGGTGCTCAAACTGAAAACGCTGAAGAAAAGAATGATTAAATATGTTTCATATATCCTACATGTCTCTACATCCACCAACTGCTCGATCCGTTTGTCCAGGATCAGGATTGTCCTGATCAAACTATTCTGATCTCCACCTATGAGATTTAAAATAATTCCCAAAACAAAATTTGATCTAGTTTTCTGGGTAGGACTGATTACCAAATCTGTAACCCAGTTTTGCGATCAGGATCACATCTCCTGTTCTGGATGATTCTGATCTAAATCAACCAGAGTTTTGAAATACTGGGCCATGGTTACACTGGATTCAGTTGCCATCAGAGCTGTATATTACTTTTCCACATGGCGACCGAGATAAGGATTGGACCCTTGAGTTGGCATTTTTTTTTTTAATCTATATCAAACATGCCATCATTCAGAGGAGCAGGAAGTCAGGTGGTGACAGTACTCACAGTCCAGGTGACTCTGTCTGATTCCCTCCATTGGCGCTGAATGAACTGGTAGCACCTCTTCCCCAACAATGTCCACTGAGTCAGGTCCAGCGTAGTCGCTGATTCTGAAAAACAAAACACCGTAGAACTCCTATTTTTACCTCTTTATTGACCTTGTCTCCTGAAAATATACTGAAATTTTATTTTAGTTTTATTATTATCTAGTGATATGCCGCTTGTCTCATCAGCTAAATTCAAAATGATGTCACCTCCGCAATGCAAGACTTTTCCAGGGTTTGTCTGATGAAGGACAAACTGCCTCTGTGATGTACTGTGTCTTTGCACCCACACTGAACTGAGAAGGAGGCGGAGTGTTGCAAACTGTTATATAACTTGTCACAACGGGACGATTTCTCTGTACAATTTGGTACTACTTATTAAAAAGACTGATTCAGGGAAGAAGAAAAAGCTTATTCCAACAACAGACAGGAAGCCGCCTGTCTGCTGTACAGGTACCACATGAGCTTAAAAGGTTTAATTTGAACAAATTTGCCACAGGATAGACAGAACAATTTCCCAGCATCATTCTGATAGAGGACGGGGTGAGGGGGGGTGAGGTGGTGGAGGGGAGATCACGTCTGCAGATAACAGCACACTCTGTTCTTTTGAAAATCCATCCTCCCATTTTCTCATTCTTAGAAATTCATCCTCAAAATGGGGCTGTAATGGGAGCGACGCTTGTCTGTTCGCTGCAGAGACGCTTGTCATTCAAGACTGAATATCATCATCTGCCTTGTACGGCCCTTCCAGCACCCACAAAGCAATCTGTCTACTATCATTTTTCCTCCTCTCTTTATAATAATATAACATGAAGGGTCTTTTTTTGTGCTCATATGAATCTCCTGGTCAGCCGGGTTAACTCCTGAGCGATCCCATGCCTATCTGCTTTATCTGACAGAGGGAAGGAGATAGATCTCAGTGACATATTTCACTGTTAAAACTAGGAGTGATTGGGCTGACTTCCCATGAATAAGAAGCTCCAACATGGGAGACAACTTTTTTCTTCTTTCCCTGAACAGCAGGTATGAAACAGAATGCAGATAATAGACAGCAATGTGAGTTTATGTTTGACACTGTTGCTTGAAAAAAAAAAAAAAGGATAGGTAGAAAATATGACAGCAAAAGATTATTCTGTAGCCACTGCAAATACTCAATTAATCTCTTTGATTAGAGCCTTGGTGACACTTTTGAGATACAGAAATATACTTATTAATGCAGAACATAAACCTATTGATCCCAGCAACTAATTTCTTTTTAGAGAATTTGATCAAAATTTTTTACTAAGCAGGACGCTTTTGCTTGAAGATGAACATGTTTTTTCTTATGAGGCATTTTGACCGACAAATAAATGGTCACCATCTGGCTAGAAATATGCAAATATAATTTTTAAGTCCAGGTTTAAATTTAAAGGACCGTGTGTACCATTTACAGAAAATCTATTAGCAGAAATGGAATATAATATATATAAGAATGTTTCTTCATTTCTATGATCACCTAAACTATTAACACCCAGTTCTGCTCACTTAGAATGAGTCATTTATATCTACATAGTGAATGGATCCCATCTCCATGGAGCCTCCTCCCATGTTTCTTAAGTTTCTTAAGAACGGCCAAACCAACCAAGCCAAACCAGCTCTAGTATACAGAAGACGAAGTCGATCTTACCTATAGTTTTAATATTTACTAATAACTAAACATAACATTCTAATATGCAAGAAACCCTTACGTGATAGCTAGTCAATAGGTGAAGAAATACTCATCACCTGACAGCCAAAGCAGACTCTCCAACAAGGACAGCTTCATACCAAGATGGCCTGAGAGGTAAAGTATGAGCAAAATTTTTCTTGAAACTTGAAACAGAGTCCCAAATAAATTGTAGGAAAAACACATACAAATATTTGAATTTATAACTGGATTTAATTCATGACTTTCGTCACTCTGTCTCCATAGATAACTCCTCTATTTTCTTTCCAAGTTTTTAATAAACCATCAGTTTCTCCCACCTGTTCTCACAGTAGACTTCCATCTTGAGGTCCATGTTGACTCGGGTGACGAACATTTGACAGCGCGTCACTGCGAACCTCGCTGGGATTGTGGGTGAAGTGAGGGCTGCAGCCACCACCACCACCATCCCCATGAGATCTGAATGGGCACAGAGCGGCTAAAAGGTCAGAGCCATCCTGATCCGCAGACGCTTCCTGGGTGATGTGGATCACCTGAACAGGGGAACAAAGACAGAGTCAGACGGCAGCAGAGGTCATTATTTTTTTTGTCTTTTCTTTTGTGGGTAAACAATTGACTGGCCCACATAATACAATGTTCTGCTGGGAAAAACCTGGTCCTTCATTCATCTGATGTTACTTGACACGTACCACCACCCAAACACCGTTGTAATCAAGAACATCCCACCCCTACGGCAAACAGCACCTCGACACAGTGCACCAGCAGCCCAAGGTGTTGACCAGGCCTCTTAACTCCCCACACCTCAGTCTGGTTGATCCAGTATCTATGGATGATCTGGGACAAGCCAGATCCATGGAGGCCCCATCCTACAAACCCACAGGGACCCAGGAGGATCTACTGCCAATCCTGGTGCCAGACACACCACCGACGGGTCAGAGCTATGCCAATATTAGGCAGGTGGTTTTTCAGTGTAGATAGTAATTTAAATTTTATTGTATTTAAACGGAAAAATGGAGCAGTGAGGACATTTAAGAAGATTATTTCGCTAACAGAGGCACGGAGCCACGGTAATCACCAGAGACCACAAAGTGTAAACCGTTAGTACTGCTCCTCTGATTTGTTGGAGTTTTAGGCCCAAACGTCATAAAAATTTCTATTTAAACTCTGAATAGAGTCTTCTAGACGCAGGCCATGCTTTCTTTGAATTTCCCTTGATGCTGCTCATGTCCATGGTGAGACATTAAAGAGAGAAGCCTGTGCACACCTTTCCTATGTTTCTACTTTTTACTTGTTTTCTTTGTTTAATGTCACCTGAGTCCAGCTTGTTGGCAAGTTAAGGATTATTCAAAATTTGTAAATACTCTGAAACAGATCACAAACCTTTATGGTAAGGTCTACTCTTTCTGTATTTAACTCTATTTATTCATATAAATGAAAGTAGAATCCAGTTTGAAATACTGTAAGGTCCCAAGAGTCTGCTATCACAGATTCAATTTGTACAGTCGCACAGATAAAGGTCAATTCAGGGCTACCGCTTGGGGATTTCAGCCAGCTCGTTTTAGTTCTTTTCCTGAGGGACTCAGTAGGATGGAGAGAATGGGAGAGAGGAGGACAGAAGAGAGGTGGAAACAGAGTGAGCTGATGGACAGAAGGAGAGTGAAGGTGTAATTATCTGTGAGCTAAACTCATGTGAAACTTCCAGTCTGTCGGATACGAACGATTCATGAAATGTTAATCAGCTGCTGTCATTGGGGAAATGTTGTTTACTTGTCTTAAACACTGTGTACTCACTTTCTGTCTTTTTTGTATCATGTACAACAAGAAAGAAGAGGAGGAGAAGGCAGTCTCCTCCACAGCAGTAGAGAAGCCTAAACATCGCCCTGGACTCCATTCATCTCCACCAATAGAGATGACACTAATATCCATCTTCTTATCTGACTCTGGGAATGACTGTCTACCGGCAGTTTGATTCACTTTCAGTGTCGACGTAAGTCTGAGAGAAGCTTACATACATCTGACATGCAAATTACACTGTTAAAAAGATTACAATATGTCTTGACAGTTTGATGTTTGAGGGAAAATAAAGGGAGAGTATCACATTAGCTGTGTCCTCCAAATCCGATTTCTACATAACCCTATTCGAAGAACATGGCATGAATACAGTACCAGTTAGGCAACCAATATAGCTAGTTTTGCTAATTGTCTGTACAACAACCCGGTTAGAAGCTGGCAAGTTTTAACATGACTGACTGTAGTGGTAGTTACTTTGCAACCCTGTCTTGCACACATTCTTATTTGTTTTGCTTATTTGTTAAAGCTATATAGTAGTACCAGACTCCATTGACAAAAACAGTAATTTTACTGAACAGAGCACAGGAGCTGCTGGAATACCACTGCCCCTCCATCTGTTAGTGTGTTTGTGTTATTGTGTGGTACTTTTACTTCAGTAAAGTATCGGATTACTTCCTCCACACCTGAAAGTCACATGAATAAACTAACAGATGGAGGCAGTGGTATTCCAGCAGCTTCTGGTAAAACTGTTTTTGTCAATGGAGTCTGTAGTGACATATGGTGACAGCCTTTTGGGTTAAACCAAGGATCTTCCTCTGTCTCAGAACCCATCATAATGTTACAGACACCGAGAAGAACAATCTGAGCCCGTCAGTGATGTAAAACAAGTGGATGTACTTTGACATTGTCCATAGGGTTTCATAATCAATTTGTTCAGGTTCAAATTACCGGAGGTATCCTTTAAGTTACCATCGAAAACAGTCAACATGCTTCAGTTGCTACAAGCGGATGTCGTAGGAAAGGAAGGAAGCTGCCTGGGGACTGAATCAGCTTCTTCCACCTTCAGGCTTCAACACAACAGCGTTCAAACTGCAACGCTGTATATATATATATATATATATATATGTGTGTGTGTGTGTGTGTGTTAGCGTTGCAGTGATGTGTATGTCAGTGAGTGCAAATGTGTGTAGTAATATATGCATGCGTGTGTGTGAATATTTATGTGCGTCTCTGTCTCCACTGTGATTTGCATGTGATCTGAGTCTGCCAGGTGGAACATGGTATACCACACACACACACACACACACACACACACACACACGCACACACACACACACACACACACACACACACACACTCTGTGCCTAGACTATGAGAATAAACCATCAAACTTCATTGATGATTCATTCAGTTGTCTGTCTCACAATAAAAGTCAACCAGACACTGTTATAATGGTAATAATGCACCATTGCATTGATGAATAATCATCACAACTGATCAATGAATCAGTTTTTCTTTTCTTAACTCTCTCATCTTTGACAATAAAGTTACAGCAGCTTTAAGACTTTCCACTGCTGTCATCCTTGAGGAGAATCGAGTGTATTAGTCTGGGATAAACCGGGAGAGACCACACACACACACACACACACACACACACACACACACACACACACACAGGCAGACTGGAGAATCCTCTTTAATCCCTCCTCTCGATCTGCGAGCGGTGAGACCGTCACAGAGCTTAGAGGCCTGATCGTTACACCTCGTATGGAAATCTGTACAGACACACACACACACACACACACTGTACACACACAATTTTCTTATGCACAAAACAACAACAAGCGTTCATATACACACAGACAAGATCAAACCAAGGTTGTTGGTCAGAAGTTACAAGAAAAAAAAACTGTGAGAAAAGTAAAACTGGACAAAACCTGCAGAAACTTTAATGTGACAGCTATAAATAATTAATACATGTGAAGATTACACAATGAAACACAATATGTAAACATGACAACACACACACAAACACACACACACACACACACACACAGCTTAATCTTTTGTTCACAGATTACAATTTCCATATGATCATCATTAGACAGATACGTTCAAGGAGCCAGTGTGACTGATATTATATTCCTCTGTCATGAGACCACCACACACACACACACACACACACATGGCCTCACTCACTCACACACACTCACTCACTCATACTGAGTTAATGTTGGTCACCTAATCCTGTCTCCAGAATGTGAAGGGAGAGTCAGCAGGTTTAGCATGTTAACACAGATCTATGTGTGTGTGTGTGTGTGTGTGTGTGTGTTTGTGACACACAGCGCAGCGACCATAAACACAACACAAACACAGATCCACTGTGTGTGTTCCACTGAACACCAGCTGAAGGTAGTTTTACACCTCAGGAACAAAGGAAACATAAATAATATTAAGACTGATTCATGTTCGTTTCATGGTTCATTTTAGATGTTTAAAAAGTAAATGAGTGGATAGCGTCTTTTTGTTGTTCTGTTGATTATTTCTGGCTCATTAGGAGGAGGCAGGCGTCTGGTGGATCGCTGGGAACTTTGGTGGCAAAAAGTGAAGTTGCACAAGGAGCAAAGAGGACTGTTGGAGACCAGAAACTGGACATTATAACATTACATCAGGCGTTTTACACATTTAACCCAAACTGTGACCTTTCCTTGACTCTAACCAAGTGGTTCTGTTCCTGTTTTAACCCAAACATCATGGGAAGGATTGGTGTTAATGCACTGCATGCAATTTGAAAGATGTAAATATTGATGAGACTGGTGAAAAGCACTACAACAATGAGACAGCCTGACCTTATATCCTGAGGACTTGATGTGCACTCCTCTCTTTGTGAGCGTCGATTTCATCCGGATGAAGAAGGATCGTTCCAGAGAGTTATCAGGAGCCAGAAGACTGGGACTGCTGGACTCCACTGAGAGACAGAAAACACACAAAAAACATGCTGTTAAAGCGTCCGACTCGACCTGTCACCTCCTGGTTGTACGCCTCCACCAACCGGTCGAGTTGCAGTTAATGTCCACATCCGTCCAGACTCATGAGGAGTTCAGATTAACAAACTCTGTCTCATCTTTTATACCCACTTGTTTAAAATTGCTTTTCAGTCATTCAGTGATGGCATTTTAGTTCATTTTACACTGTTTGTGTTTTATAATTTGATTAGTTTTATTCCATTTAATTTGTTTTATTCTCTAAAGCAAGTGTAAAGAACTTTTTGTGTTTTGAAAAGTGATATATAAAGTGTTATTATATTTATTGTTATTACTGAGTTCTGGCATTGAATAAAGGCCAGTGTTATTGACCTCTGACCTTTTGGATATAAAATGTCATCATTCTCTGCTGTCAGAAATTTGTGTGAAATTTCGTCAAAATCTGCTAATGAATTCTTTTTCTTAAGTTATGGCCAAAAGCGTGTTTTGAGAGCTCACAGTAACTTTGACCTTTGACCTCTGAGCACCAAAATCTAATCAGTTCATCCTTGAGTCCAAGTGAACATTTGTGCCAAATTTGACAAAATTCCTTCGAGGCGTTCCCGAGATATCGCGTTCATAAGACTGGGACGGAAAACGTACATTCAGGTGGACGATCTGAAAACATAACGCCTCCACCCACAGCTGTCGCCGTCATGGCAACAAATGACAATGTTTCACGAAGAGCGTCCTCAGAAAGTCAGATAGTAAGGAGAGGAAACGTGTTGTGGGCTGAAAGATGAGTGGAATGACTTTAATCGGTGTAAAACAGTTAAATACGTTCATTGTGTCAGCAGGGCCGGTCGGCCAATCACAGCTGCTGTCAAGCTGTCAATCATCTGGAAGCAGCTCATGACAATCAAACGGCGAAATGTCAAAACATGTCAGGAGAGAAAGACGAGACAAACGGGGATGTTCAGGCTTCAAATTAAAGGTTTGTTAAGGAGAAATACTCAACATGTGTGAAAGCTGTAATCTTCTCATGTCGTGACTGTCAAAATAAAAGCCTTCAGCCTTAAAGATCAAAATCAATAAAGACGTTACACAGTTTTACAGATTACTGCTTTCTCTGTCTCGTTCTTCGAAAACATAAAATCCCGCATGGTGAGAATCACCACCACCACCACACACACCCTAGAGTCAGGGATTCAGCAGCAGCGGTTACTGAAGGTGAGACGCTCCATTTTATCGCTATATCAGCTCCAGAAATCAACTGCATAATCATATGCCATCCAGCAGAGGAGTGATGGGAGGAGGAGCGGATGGGAACGCCCATCTCATCACACACACACACACACACAGAGGATGAACACAATCACCAACACACACACAGGTCCAACAGACACAACTCAGTGGGACAGAAGTTAGGATTGAATTATTTTACTTGTGAGGACCATCGCTGACAAAATGCATTAAGCCAAACATTAAAGCATATTAGCTTGATAGGGACTAGTATTGATCATGAACAGTGCACCCAGTAACAGCTGCTGCAATGTAAACCAATGGGCAATCGTCTACATCAACATACGTCCACTAACGTTCTTATTTTACCACTCAGAAACATCTCTATATATCAGTACCAGACTCCATTGACAAAAAGAGGAATTTTACTGAGCAGAACACAGGAGCTGCTGGAATACCACCACTACCATCTGTTAGTGTGTCTGTGTTACTGTGTGGTACTTTTACTTCAGTAAAGTATCTGATTACTTCTCCCACCAATGAAGGTCACACGAGGACTCTCTCATTCTTCTTTTAATACATTTATATGTGTAGTTGTGTACATGTATGTATCGTGTTCACCAGAGTAACAGTGTGTGTTTGTGAACACACACACACACACACACAGGTCTCTGGTGGACGAGGTGGTTTGATCAGTGCTGATACGTGTTGACAACGTCTAATCTGAGAAAATTGAAAGAAATGAATTAATATGCAAATTCATCCTTTATAATATAAATGTCCTTGAAGAGGGGGAGAGAGAGAGAGAGGGGAGAGAGAAGGGAGAGAAGGGGAGAGAGAAGGGGAGAGAGAAGAGGAGAGAGAGAAGAGAGAGAAGAGGGGAGAGAGAGAGAAGGGGAGAGAGAAGAGGAGAGAGAAGAGGGGAGAGAGAAGAGGGGAGAGAAGGGGAGAGAAGAGGGAGAGAGAAGGAGGAGAGAGAAAGGGGAGAGAAGGGAGAGAGAGAGGGAGAGAAGAGGGGAGAGAGAAGGGGAGAGGGAGAGAGAGAGGGAGAGAGAGGGAGAGAGAGAAGGAGAGAGAGAAGGGAGAGAGAAGAGGGAGAGAGAAGGGAGAGAGAGAGAAGAGGGGAGAAAGAGGGAGAGAGAGAGAGGGAGAGAGAAGGGAGAGAGAGGAGAGAGAGGAGAGAGAGAAGGGAGAGAGAGAGAGGGAGAGAGAGAAGAGGGAGAGAGAAGAGGGAGAGAGAAGAGGGAGAGAGAAGAGGGAGAGAGAGAGAAGAGGAGAGGGAGAGAGAAGAGGGAGAAGAGGGAGAGAGAGAAGAGGGAGAGAGAGGAGAGAGAGAGGAGAGAGAGGGGAGAGAGAAGGGAGAGAGAGAAGAGGGAGAGAGAGAGGGAGAAGGGAGAGAGAGAGAGAAGGGAGAGAAGAAGGGGAGAGAGGGAGAGAGGGAGAGAAGGGAGAGAGAGAGGGAGAGAGAAGGGGAGAGAGAAGAGGGAGAGAGAGAAGGGGAGAGGGAGAGAGAGAGAAGGGGAGAGAAGGGGAGAGAGGGAGAGAGAGAAGAGGGAGAGAGAGGGGGAGAGAAGAGGAGAGAGGGAGAGAGAGAGGGGAGAGAGAGAAGGGAGAAGGGAGAGAGAGAGAAGGGGGAGAGAGAAGAGGGGGAGAGAGAGAGGGAGAGAGAGAGAGAAGGGGAGAAGAGGAGAGAGAAGAGGGAGAGAGAAGGGAGAGAGAAGGGAGAGAGAGGGAGAGAGGGAGAGAGAGAGAGAGAGAGAGGGGAGAGAGAGGGGAGAGAGAGGAGGAAAAAGCAGGCGGAGGGTGGAGATAAAGGGAGAAGAGATGAATGAAGAGGAGAGACAACAAACCTGAGCATGAGGAGGAGACAGAAGAGTGGGAACAGATGGATAAAGTAAAAGAGGAAGATGGAGAGGAAAAGAAAAAGAAAAAGGAGAATAAAATTAAGGGGGAGGACAAGTAAAGGAGGATGAAAAAGAAGGAGAAAAGGGGTGAGGACAAGGGTGAGCAGGAGGAACGAAAGAGATGAACAATAGAAAGAGAGAAGGAGGTAAGAGGAGAAAAAGATAAAGAAAAAGAAGAGGGGGAAGAGGAGGAACAGGGGAGGAGTGAAAGGAAGGAAGGAAGGAAGGAGGGAAAAAGAGGGAGGAAAAGAAGCAAAAAACAGGAAGATGGAAATGGAAGAGTGAAAAAAAGGAAAAGCATGAATGACAGAGGGAAAGAAAGAGGAGAAAGAAACAACTCAGGGCCTCCCAGGAGGAGGAGCTCCTCCTCCTCCTCCTCTCCCTCCACCATCCCTCCATCAGTCAGGCCCGGCTCTGTCTCAGTCCTCCAGGAAATCAGCCGCTGATCTGACGGAGGAATAATGATGATGGAGAGAGAGAGAGAGAGAGAGAGAGAGAAGAGAGGGAGAGGGAGAGAGGGCGGACGAACAACAGGGGAGCTGGACCCTCTTTCTCTCTTTGTTATTCACTTTGAATTAATGGGATTAGTTTCCCCACAGAAACACACACTCTCTCTCTCTCTCTCTCTCTCACACACACACACACACACACAAAGATATCACATTCATTTTCACACACACACCCAGACTTTCATTATTTTGTGTGTGTGTGTGTGTTTGTTACAATTAAACAATTTCTGCATGAATGAAGGGAGAACAGATGCAGGAGGAGGAGAAAAAAGAAAAGAACAACAAGAGAGGAGAGGTGAGGAACAGAAGGAAAAAGAAGAGGGTGAGGAAAAGGGTGAACAGAAAGATGGAAGGATGAGGAGGAGGAGTGAAGGGTGAGAGGAAGAGAATATGAACAAAAGAAGAAGAAAGAGAAGGAGAGAAGGAAGCAGAAGGAGTGAGAGAAAGAAACGACAAACACGAGAAGAAGTGGAAGTAGGAGAGAAACGGGAGAGGAGGAAAAAGTGGAGGAAGGAGAGGAGAAAAAGGAGTGAAGGATGAAAGGAAGAAGAAGAAGGGAAGAAGAAAGAGAGGAGGAGGAGGGAGGAGAAGAAAAAGAGGATGAGGAAGGGGAAGAACAGAGGAGTGAAGGAAATATGAGGAAGGAAGAAGAGAAAAAAGGTGAGGAAGAATTAAAGGAAGAAAAAAAGAGGAGGAAAGAAACAGAAGAAAAGAAGGAGCAGAAGGAGTGAGAGAAAGAAATGACAAACACAGGAAGAAGAAGAGGAAGAAAAAGGAGGAGAGATTAGGAGGAGCAAAACGAGAAGGAAAAGATGGAAGGAAGTGATGGGAAGAAATAGGGGGAAAGTAGAAGTAAAAGAGAAGAAGGAGAGGAGGAGGAGTAGAAGTGGAGGGAGCGAGAGGAGGAAATGAAAAACAGAGAAGAAAGGAGGAAGGAGGGAGGAAAGTGTAGAAGAGGGGAGAAGATGGAAAGGAGGAGGTGGAGGAGGAAGAAAAAAGAGATGTGAGGGAAGGATGAACAGAATCAGGAGAGGAGGAGAAGGAGATAAAGGAGAAGTACAGGAGGAGGAGCAGTGGGAATGTAACGCAGAAAAAGAGAAAAGTAGAGGAGGAGGAGGAGGAGGAGGTGTGGGGATTCAGAGGTGTTTTCTCATTCTGCTCGCTCGGCGTGCGTTGCCGCGGCGTCTTCGGGGACGACGCTCCTACAAGACAAAGATTAGCGCTACAAAGGCAGCAGGTGGCTGCCGGCTCCGCCGCCGCCTGACTCTGGGACCTAATTATCTACGGCACGGAAACTTTCCCCCGTTTGAAGGACAAATGATTAATTAAAAAGAACAACTCACCTACGCCTGTGATCTTTGGACAATACCCAGAGTGCCCTGGGTTTCTTTCCACATCTAAGACTCTGTGTGTGTGTGTGTGTGTGTGTGTGAAGTCTCGGTGGGACGGTGTATCATTGTCAGACGGTCTAATAGCGCTGCCTGGTTCAGGGAGCTCGTTGTGTCCGACTGATAACCAGCTAACGTGACGACGGTGAGACAAAGCGAGCTACAGCAAGGTCACCGCGACCTCCACCAGCCGCCATGACGAGACACCGAGTGAGGGAGAGACAGAGCTGGATGAACCAGTGGGATGTGATGAAGCAGGAGAGCCAGAGGGAAACTCTGCTCACAATAAAATCATTAAAAACACAACAAAACTTTGAGCAGGCCTCGGGTGGATCAGGGCAAACTCAACAACACTTAAACACACCAAGAATAACACCTGTATCTTTGAACCTGGGCCTTATTTTCCTCTGTTTTTAGTTGTAACTGATAGAGACAAAAAAGTAATCAATACCAAACTCCATTGACAAAAACAGGAATTTTACTGAGCAGAACACAGGAGCTGCTGGAAGACCACACTACTTCCATCTGTTAGTATGTTTGTGTTACTGTGTGATGGTGTGTTCAGTTGTTGTTCAAGTTGGAAATTTTTAACTGGGTAGTTGGAATTCCAACTCGGGAAAGTCAGAGCAACCCCACCAACCCCGACTTTCAAACAGTGAACACTCTGCTAATGTTACTGTTTATAGCAGTTCTGTCTTATTTGTTCCACATCTGTTCAGTTTTTATCTGTGGACATGTGCGTACAGCGACGTTATCAGCTGGTATCGCTAACAATAGCTAGTCCACCACCTTCATGGCTTAACATTCCTTTTTTCTCAAACAGGTAAATTTGAAGTGTTTACATTAAAATCTAATGTTTAACAGCTGAAGTGTTCTTCAGGTGGAGCAGATTAGTTTTGAAGTTGTCTACAACACCAAAAAGGCTCTGTGAGTGTCCATGTTTTTGCCGACCTCTCAACTGGAACGTAAATGGAAGGTAAACGCATAACTTTCAGTGGTGGAGTATTCAGTATTCAGATACTTTATTGAAGTAAAAGTACCACAAAATAACACAAACACAGTAACAGATGGAGGCAGTGGTATTCCAGCAGCTCCTGTGTTCTGCTCAGTAAAATTCCTCTTTTTGTCAATGGAGTCTGGTACTGATATATAGAGATGTTTCTGAGTGGTAAAATAAGAACGTTAGTGGACGTATGTTGATGTAGACGATTGCCCATTGGTTTACGTTGCAGCAGCTGTTACTGGGTGCACTGTTCATGATCAATACTAGTCCCTATCAAGCTAAGCTAAGCTAAGCCCATCCCACTGATGTCTCTGTACATCGCACTATAAGTGCATCCCCCAAAATGTTGAACTGCTCCTTTAAGCAGAGTTCCACAGCTGCAGCACTAACTCATCGAAACGTCTTCCACATTTCTGATCATTTCTCCTCCTCCCTCCTCTGTGTTTTCTTCTCTGGTCGGCTCCCTCCTTTTCTCCCTCTTTTTCCCCCTCACTTCCTCCTGCCTCCCTTACCCACAATGCAACAGCAGGAGCCAGGGGAGATCAGCGGAGGTGGCGGGCAGGAGGGAATCATGACAAATGTGCTATAGCTTGCTCACACACACACACACACACACACACACATATATATATATATATATAGAGGTAGACCTAAATGTACTGTATTCATGTGCACGTGCACGTGCGTACACACGAGCTGCGAAGCATTCATCACAGAGAGAGAGCATTGTCAGTGAAAGTTTAATTGTGTAAACACTCTGTAACTGTCCTGTCATATTCCTGCCTCTCCAGCTCACTATCGCCTCCACCACTGTAATTGAATTGCTACCGTCAGGGGGGAGGAGGAGGAGGGGGGGGAGGAGGAGGGAGGAGGGGGGAGGGGGAGGAGGCGAGACTTGCCTTATGAATAGAATGTGTTTCCTATCAGGGAAGATTTGACAAATTGTGTCAGGAAGAAAAGCCCAAGTGATAATTTTTCAGTTTACTGGAGGTGGAGGAGGAAGAGGAGGAGGAGGAGGGGGAGGAGGAGGAGGAGGAAGAGGAGGAGGGGGAGGCATAGGTAGGGGAGAGGAAGAGGGGAGGGGGGGTGAATAAGAGAAGGTGGAAGAGGAGAAGGAGAGGACAGAAGCAGGGGGGAGGCAGCAAGAAGAGAAGTTAAAGGACAGAAAAAAGAGGGATGCAATGAGGGGAGGACACTGAAAAGAGGAGGAGGAAGGAAAATGAGGATGAGGAGGAAGAAAAGGAGAAGGAAGGGAGAAACAGATAAGGCCAGGAGGAGGAGGAAGATGGAAAATAGAAGGAGGGAGGATGAAGAAAAAGAAGCAGAGGAGGAAGAGAAGAGGGAATATGGTGAGGATGGTGAGGAGGAGGAGGAGGAGAAGGAGAAGGAGGTGCATGATGGAGGAGGAGGGTTGGAGGATGAGGAAAAGAAAGAGGGAGCAAATTGAGAGAAAATGGAGAAGAAGACAGAAAGGAGGAAGAGGAGGTGGATGAACATGAGGGGAAGAAGAGGAAATAAAAGAGAAGGATCAGAAGGAGGAGGAGTGAAGGAGAGTGAGAAGAGGAGGAAAAGAGGATGAAGATTTTGTTGAGGAAGAAAAATGGAGGAAGGAGAGGAGGAGGAGGAAGAGGAGGAGAGGAGCACATACTGTCAAAATAAAACGCCTGAGTTTGAGTTTAAACACACACACACACACACACACACACACACACACACACACACACCAGTCGTACGGATTCACACAGATTTAAAAATACAGAGTGAAAAGTGTGTGTGTGTGTGTGTGTGTGTGTGTGTGTGTGTGTGTGTGTGTGATGGTAGATTTCAAAGCCTTTCCCACAATGCAAGTCTGGGAACCAAAGGTGCAGCTGTAAAACCACCTCCTCCTTCTCCTCCTCCTCGCCTTTCCCACCTCCTCATTCATCACCTCCTCCCTCCCCCTCCCTCCCCTCCTCCTCCTCTCTGCAGTGATAAAAAGACTTTATTTTGACAGTCCTACTCAGAACAATGAGCTCAAATCAAACAGTGCTCTAATAATAGTCTGGAGACGCCTTGAATCTGGCTTTGTCTCTTTTCTTTCTAGCCTTTTTTTTTTTCCTCCACAGAGACACCCTCCTCCTTCCTCCTCCCCTCTCCTCAGTGATCTTCCCGTCGGGACTCTTCTAAGACTTTTTCTAATCTGTCTTAGCTTCTCTTCCTCTCTGGGAACGGATCTGCTCAAGGAAAAGAAGACAGAGGAGGCAAGAGAGAAAGACAGTAAAAACAAAAGTGGGGAGTAGGGAGAGTGGAGGAAGCAATAGCCCCAAATAACTGTGCTGAAAAGTTGTGTTAAAGGACTATAATGTGACATTAAAACGCAGCCATTCCTCGATTTCTTACCCAGACTGATTTCTATGTAAAGAACCCAGGCCTATTTTCAGGGTCATACTTTGGCGCCTCGCCATGTCAAAAGTCTCTTTTCTGACCCGGGTTCTCACGATATTTCATTCTTCTACACAGCAGGATTTCCACTGAAGGAACTTGAGGTGGCTGCTGGCAATGTGGTCTCCTGATGCACAGTTTATGAGCACAGAGAGGAGGAGAGCAAACAGATGAACAGCTGACACAGTCTGAGACCAGACAGGATGCAACACGACAGATGCAGTTGTAAGATGATGGTTAGCACGACGTGGAACCTGTATCACCTCCTGACAGTGACGGTGAATGATCGCCTTAGGAAATCGCCCAACGTGAGAGAACACGGTTAAAAGCCACAACAGCAGATAACGGTTAACGCTTAGCTGTGTTCCTGCAGTGAAAAAGCCCAAAACCACTTCCTCTGAGCGCCTTTCTGACCTCAACTCCAGCCAACAGCTTTGGGATGAACTGGAACAGCGACTCTGTGAAGCAGACCTCATCACCAACATCAGTAATGTATGCTCTGATGTGTCTGAATGGGAGAAAACTCTGCAGCAGGTTCAACGTCTGCGGTGATATCCAGCTGTCCACATACTTTTGGTCACTTAAACGAGATTTATGAGAGAGGAGGAGGAGGGGGAGCAAATGAAAAGACAATTTGTTTCCTGATACATGACGCAGGCTGGACAGCCTCGCCTCTTGTTTTGAACGAGTCAGAGGTCACAAGAAACAGACACACACAACAGGAGATAATAGGTACTGTCTGTATCTGGGTAACCTGCATAATTACTTCCAGGCAGACAGAGAGAGAGAGAGAGAGAGAGAGAGATGATGGAAGAAAGAGGATGGAAAGTGAGGAAGTGAAGGAGGAAGAGATGCATGAAAAGTCATTTTAAACAATAAACTACAAAAATAAGAAACGATATCTGATCAATAACAACTCACAAAATATAATTGAAGAAGAAAACAATCGAGAAGAATAAGAAGAACAAATACTGAAAAATCTAAAATAAAAGAAGGGAATGAAAAAGAAAGAAACAAGAAGAATTCAAAAGTTAAATGATGATATATGAAGAGAACAAACATAAGAGCACACACAAAGGAAATAGATAAACACAACAAACACACACATCAGTATTCTAGGTAAAAGACATATATGCAGATGTTTGAGAAAATACAGCAACAAAAACAAACACTACAAACATCACAAATATCAGATTTCCGCAGAGAGGATACAGACGCTTAAACGCAGCGTCCAGCGCTTCTCCTGTGGCATTTAATTGAAACACGTCGGTCACAAGACAAACACTGAATCCATCGCACCGCAGCTCTCCTGCCTGCATCTGTTTTACACAATCATGAGGACGCTATGAGGAAGAGGTCAAGAGCTTAAATCAGAGTCCACAACAAAAAGAGGAATTTTACTGAGCAGAACACAGGAGCTGCTGGAATACCACTGCCTCCATCTGTTACTGTGTTTGTTACTGTGTGACTTTCAGTGGTGGAAGAAGAATCGATACTTTACTGAAGCGGCAAGAGTACTACAGCAAAACACACAAACAAACTCAATGGAGTCTGGTATAGATTTTATCACACAGGAAAATAAGGCCCAGGTTCTAAAATACCAGAGCTATCCTTAACTTTATCCTTGTAAATCAAGAAAGAGCTTAAGCGATAAATCTAAGCGTAAGTCCCCGTTAATTTTATGTTTCATCTCCATAACTCACTTCTCTCCTTGTGTCTCAGAGTCCTTCTGTTTTTATTTTCCTTTAATTCTCTCTCTGTTTCTTGTTTGGCCAGAAGACAGCGCATCCCCAGATAAAAGACTACTCAAACAACAAAGTGAGGCAGAAAAAAAAAAAAGAAGAAGAATAGGAAGAGGGAAAAAGGAGAAGAAGAAGAAAGAGAGGGCTATGACAAGAGAGCGAGGAGTGTTTGGTGTAATTGAACCAGGCGGCGGCAGAGAGAGGGACAGATGGACGACTGAACAGGATTATCCAGAATCAGAGGAAGGCGGAGGAGGAATAGACTGGCGGCCGTGTTCACTGAAAGCTGCTAACTGCTTCCTACAAATGTCGTCTGTGAAGAGCTGCGGTTTTCTGATGAACATAAACTACAACTTCCTTGTTCAGGTCAGACGGATAGACGTGGCGTTTCATATGAGGAACCACGTCCTCCCACTGAGCTGAACCATATCTCCTTTACCTCCTCCTTCCTTGGAAACATTAGTCCTTCCTCCTTCCTTCCTTTCCTTTTCGCTTCTGTTTGTCTCTCTTTCTTTTCTTTCTACTTCCTCATCATCTTATCATCATCTTTCATCCTCTTCGCTTCCTTTATTCCTTTCCTTCACTAAACTATTTCTCTGTCTTCCTTCCTTCCTTTTTGTACCTCTTTATCAGTGCCTTACTTCCTTTACTTCCTTGAAACTACGCCTACCTCTTCCTCTTCTTTTCCTCTTTCTGTTACTTCCTTCTTCTTCTTCTCCAAATTCCTTCCTTCCTTCCTTCACCAAAACCCTTGTTCTGTCCTCCTTCCTTCCCTCTCCTTCCTTCCTCCTTTCTTCTTGCCCCCACATCTATAGGCTACCGCCGCTTAGCTACCCCTCCTCAGTCTGTCTTTATTCATTCATTAACGGTTCCTGTAACAGGAACAAACTGTCTCTCTGACCTCTGACCTCTGGCTCTCTGCCTGAACCCATCAGTTTCCTGTTGAAGAAAAGAAATCTTTAAAAACATCTCACAGATGACAGGTGATTTAATTAAAAGGAAAAAAAACAACATGAAGTGTCTGAAGTGAGGAGGGAATTCACACGCTCTTTCTAAACATCCAGGGTAAAGATTCTGTTATTTCAGGAAGAAACGTGTATTTGTTGGGATATTTTCAGCGCGGATGAATCCATGACCTGTAGAATAAGCTGACTGAACAATTAGACGGGTCTGATCTATCAGCTGATTAAAGCTTATTAAATCGATCAATGAAGACGCCAACATAGAAATATCAGTTTGTTAAGAGTCTGAACTTGACGATCCAACCAGAATCCTCCACCTGGGATGTCAGGAGTGTCTCACGATGACAGCAGTGATGAGGACCAGTCAGACTGCTGCGAGGCAGACTGAGGCAGTGCTATTTACAGGTGTGTGTGAGCTGCACCCTGACCTGGTCCTACAGCGTCTGCCGCAGCAGTTCAGCCCTGAGGACATCTACACCATCGTCTCTGCTTCTTTTCTTTGTTTTCTGTCACCATTCTGCTGGAGTTGTCCATCCTTCTTCCTTCATCTCACTTCCTATCCCTCCATCAGCTTTGTATTTGAAATCTTTCTTCTTTCTTTCTCCTTCCTGTATCAGTCCCATTCCCTTTGTTTGCTCTTTTCATTTCTTACATCCATTACTCCTTCTGCTCATCTTCTACCTCACTCCCACCCTCCCTGTCTTCTCATATGAAACTCTCTAGTTCTGCCTCTTTTCTTTTTCTTTTCAGCTCTGTCGCTTATCATTTTTACTTGACACCTCAGTTCCTTTCATCCTCTCTTCTTTTCTTTCTTCCTTCTCAATTCCTTCCTTTTATTCTTCCTTCACTGAAACCTCAATCTGTCTTTACTTCCTTCCTTCCTTTCTTTCTCCAGTCCCTCCTTTTTACCTTCCTTCATCATTTCCTCTTTACTTGACACCTCAGTTTCTTTTATTTCATATCTCCTTTCTCTTCTTTAACCATACTTCATTCTCTTCAACTCTTCAGTTTCTTTCTTTTCGTTTTCTTCCTTTCTCCTCCAAGGTTCCCATTCCATCTTCTTCATCTCTTTTCTACTTCTCTCTCTCTCCTTGTTTTCTTCCTTGACATTATTCTCTTTTTCCTCTTTTTTGTTCCTCCACCTCCTCTCGTTAAAACACACACTCTTCATTTTACAGCAGCATGCACACAATACCTCTTTCATCATGTCCAACACACGGCCCTTTCTTTAAACTTAAGTTTGATCAGAGCAGACACACACACACACACAAATTAAAAGTTGAGTCTTGACCTTTGAGAAGTTCCTGTTATCGCCGGCCAGACAGACAGATAGCAGAGGAGCGCTATTTGTCAGTCTAGAGCTCGTTCTGCTGCTGTTATCTGAACAGCCCGGCTCCCATTGTAACAGCCCGTCTCGTTAAGCAGTTTTCCACTAGAAAAATCCTCTAATAATAATAGCCTGCATTGGTCATTGTGTACCTGAAGATTCCATTTAGAGCGCCGGGCGCAGCGGGTGGCAGTTTAATAAAACTTAACCAAACGGATAATTTTGCTTTGCTAATAATCCTCCGCCTGAAAAGTTCTTTGTTTGCCCATGGTTTTATTGCTTTCTTAAAAAAAAACACACTCATGACACTGATTTAATTAATTTGAGCACTTTTACTAAATCCATTGTGATCAATTCTCCCAGTGAGAGTGGAGTTTAGGAGATCCGCCGTGGTGGAAATCATTTACAGGTCTGACGTAAAATAAAAGCAGAACTGCCTATGTTCCGGGTCAGGAGTTGTCACTACTCTCCGATACTGTAGAGGGCGCCAGGACTGTAAGGCTACGCCCACACTCAATATGTTTTCATTTTAAAACAGCATTATAAAATATAAATGACCAGAGGAGAGTTTTAGCTCTATCAGAAATAATCTTTTCACCCATACTAACACACCTGAACATGCATATTTCTATGACTAAAGAGAGCTGCAGCACGTGAGCGTCCCAAACCAGGAAGCAGCACATGTTAGCACTTCCTGTTCCTGCCCCAAAGTCAGTGTGTTTGCTAAATGTCTGAAGTTACAGTCTGTGGTTTTAACACAAGCTCAAGACATTTTCAGGTTTTATTCTCTCGACATAAAATGGGTCAGTAACCCCACCCTGATGTTTGGCTTTACGGTCTTAAAAAAGGCGTGTTGCTAACGGTGTCTAAATGAGACTACAGAGGTTGTCGACGCATGAAAACCATCTACTCACCAGTCCACCTTTACAGCCTCGTTGTGTTTCTATTCACGTTGACGTCATGTGACCGTGGTGTAGTTGGTTTATAGCCTAACATTAGCATTTTACTTCTGGAGATTGGATTTAGGCTTCATATTTAGCTTTTAGCAAAAGCAGCCAGGTTCTGGTCCATTTACAAACTGTACATTAGATTCAGGATTTTCTTTTATAGAACTGAGATAAACAGGACGAAAGGTGAAGAAAAACTAGAGTGTGTGCAACAAGAGATTAGTGTGTGTGTGTGTGTGTGTGTATCCCGCCAGATATGACCTTTGCCTCTTGGTGTGGAGTGCAAGTGACATTTCAAATGCAAATACAAACACACTTCACCACGAACACACACACACACACACACACACATGCTGAGTGAGTTTGTCCTTGGGCAGCAGCCGCGGCCGATGGCCGCTCTAAATGACATTAAACGTAGGTGACTGTAAACTTGTGTAATTATGATAAATGTGAGCGATTATGACGAATTATTCCCCTCCATTGTGCTAATAGTGTAATTAGCAACAATAATCAAAGACTTATGATGTTGAAATAAGGCGACGCCGCGGACAATTAGACTGCAAGGAGCTAATAATGGAGAACTTATGGTGTTTTCCTGGAGGGCAGAATTACTGTTACTTCCAGAAGGACTCTGAAATTTGGGTGTTTTTCTAACTAATTCTGCCCTCGGATGAGAGAAAATTGAAATAAATACTCAATTAACTTCAAGCTTTTCTGTGCAGACTTGTGCAGGTTGTTCAAAGGCAAACCACTGCAGGTACTGTTTTGTCCTTTAAAAAACACAAGTTTAACTCGAGAAAAGTTGGAAAGGAAAGAAATGCTGAAATTGTTGTGCTTATATGGGGAGGTTGGACTTCAGTACGAGATGCAGCTGTAAATCTGTGGTAATCTGAACATGTGTGTTTAAGGAGAAGAAATTTTAATCGTACCGAAGCCTGAAGGCAAAACAGATCATTAGAGCAGCAAACAGCAGAGCTTGAGTTTAGGGACAAAGGAAATGAAGGCTGTAAGAATTACTAATTTCCACTGTTTTTCTGTCAGAGATGTCATCATTGTGTGGTCATGCAGTTTTGGGAAGCATGGTTTTTGAAATCTCACCCTCTTGATGTGTTCAAAAATCACTTTGAAATCAGAGATTTGACACTTATTGCAGATTTTAAAACAGCAAACCAAATTCTAATGCTGATGCTCAGTCATTCCAGAACTTATGGGAAAAACACTGTGCTGATGAGCTGTATTCAAAACAAATAAGAGCAGTGTTCCTGGCAGCTGCAAACAGCTGCTGCAATGTAATCCCATGGACAACTGTCACATCAAAATATGTCCACTAACCTGAACCAGAAACATCACTATATATCAGTACCAGACTCCATTGACAAAAACAGGAATTTCACCAAGCAGCCGGGGTTCACTGGCTCCAACTGTTAGTTTGTTTGTGTTGTTGTGTAGTACTTTTACTTCAGTAAAATATCTGAATATTCTCCAACCACTGAAAGTCACACAGTAACACAAACAAACTAACAGAAGGAGGCAGTGGTATTCCAGCAGCTCCTGTGTTCTGCTCTGTAAAATTCCTGTTTTTGTCAATGGAGTCTGGTTAAACAACTCAAACTACTCTTTAATAAAAAAGCTATATCTCTGTAGGAATCCTATCCATAATGTTGTCAGACTCTTAGAATATCAATCTGAGTCTGTCAGTGGCGAAAACCAGAACTTTAGTGGATGGACTTTGACATGGACAACTGTCCATTGGATTACATTGCAGCAGCTGTTGGCGGTGACTGGGTACACTGTTCTTGATCAATACTGCACCAATACTCCAACAATTTTTGTCCGTATCAATCATTTACACCCAAAAACATGGGAAAATAAGGCCAAGGCTCAAAAATGCTGGAGTTATCATTTACATCCTGCAGCTGACAAGAGTTTTCAGTTGGTCAGAGAATCTATGTATCAGTTCAAAAGGAAAATCATCTTCAGTTGCTTTGTCATCATTATTACAAGTCACCTCCAGTGAGGAGGTCAAAGGTCAAAGTCAACAGCCAGCAGACATCAGACACGTTAGAGATGTTCCTATGACCCTCGACTGATGATATGTAATGAAGACGTTGGTCTGAGAGAAAATAAGAGCCGCAGGGAGAGTTTTCCCTCCACTCAGTCAGGTTCTGAATTACACTTATGAGTAATAATTTTCAACCACTCACCCTTCACAGCAGTTAGAGACGTGCAGCCTCTCAGCCTCAGTTTGACTGATATTAGTCAAATTGCGTCATGTGCTTTTAAAGATGACTCTCTTTAACTGCAAGAGGGTGCTGAATGGAGCGTCGGGCTTCAAAGGAAGATCTCTCTCCTCCAAGGTCATCTCATATTTTAACTCCAATTTCAATACTTTATGAGCGTGACTGTAATTAAAACGATGGGGTCAGCTGTTTGATATATTACGACGGAGCAGCCAGCGAGGTATGGCCAGTTATTCTTTTTTTTTACTTTCTTAAAATTCATACTGTTGAACTTAATTTCACATGGGAATAAATCAACTGTGTGCTTGTTTTACCCTGATAGATGGGCTTTGTTACTGGACAATAAGTTGTAAAGGGTTGAGGCTAACTGAAAATCAGGCCACCATTAGCAATTAGCTGATTCTTTGCAACCATTCTTCATTGCCGTGACCGCCTCATACTCATCTGATACTTTCAGTAAGAGTTCAACCTTTTAGTTGGTCCAAGTGAAAAAATCTCTGGTCTTACTTTGCACCATCGCCATTCCTTGTTCATAGCATTTTGTGCAGCTGCAGAGTAGACAACCTACTTCCTGTTTATGCCCAGTGTGTGTGAATGATCATGTGCGTCTTGTGTTAAATTGACATTTGTTTTTTGTCTTTACATTTGTTTTTACTCATCCTCCATGTATAAAAACCCTCGCCATGAAAGCACCTCACTGCAGATCATTAACACATGGAAGAATGCAGTGATGCCTTCACAGAGAAACAAAGTCAGCAGCGATCGATCAGAGGCTGCCCGGTGCATGAAAGAAGAGGCAGGTGAGGGACGAAGGAGTTCTGGTGAGGGAGGATGAAAGAAACAAATACGCCTCGAGGAGGAGGAGAGGAAGGAGGAGGAAGCTCAGGTGGACACATTAGCAGACGTTGCGTTCGCCAGGTATTGACTGGAGTGAAAACTAATGACGAACGCGCCTGTGGAAACACATTACTCACCGTCTGGGATGGAGGATGCAATGAATGTAATGTTATGGAAAAAGTACACAAACTAACGGAAAGTTTATTTTAGACAAAACCTCTCATAGCAATCTCATAACAATTATAGCAACACAACTGTTGGAGCCAGCAGCACACCAACATAGACCAACATGAAACAAAGCAATAAATTAGTTCCAAAATTAAGAAACTTAAGAAACTGACCACTTACAGAATATTTTAACCAGAAACTGGCAGCTATTCGAGCTGCTGCGTCAGGTCACATAAGGTCTCTATAGACTTTCAGACAAGTTACTGGAGCGCAAGGGACGATCAAAGATACAGAACTTTATGTTTGTAGATGTTAAACAGGGAAAACAACCTCATCGAAACATGTTGTGGTGAGGCTGCTGGTGGAGATGCTAGGGCTTGAGGATATGGTAAATGGACTGCATTTATATGTCACTTTTCTAGTCTTAATGACCACTCAAAATGCTTTACACTACAAGTCACATCCATCCTTTCATTCACACATTCATACAGCAGCTCTATGCCAACTGGAGGTTCTGTATCCTGCCCAGGGACACTTCAAAACTGCAGACTGGTGGAGCTGAGGATCAAACCACCGAACTTCTGGTTAGTGGACGATAAAGGTAAGGCCGTGTTCAGACACCTTGCCCAGACAACAAAGCCCAAGTTCTCTGGTTCAAGCTCACACTGCAGATTACTGTGTGACGTGATCGCCATACCTCACAACCATTATGATCAAAGATAAAATAATTGCCACTGCAACCTTCAGACTCATTGATCTATAACTCACTGGACGTTTGTGATTATACTAAGGTAGGCCACCTTTTGGTCCGAACACTCGATCAAATCAACAGAGGACCAGTGGTTCTCCACAGTCTCACTGTGTTTAATATGTCAACCAGGGGAGTGTTGGCTGCAGTTGAGTCAGCGGGTTACAGTCGGACGTCTCTTGTAAGCTGATTTTATAACTGTCATGTAAACCAGAATCTGATTTCTGTTAAGGGATTGGAAAAGCCTTATATATATATATATGCCTCTGCCGTGCATATGGAAACCAGGTTTCTGTATCAGCTTTTAACAAGTGTGCATGTGCATAACAAAAGCCTGCAGACAGGGAAAACAGCAGAGTGGAGTGGCTGGATGAAAGAGAGATCAACACACGGAGTGATGCATTTCAGTACATCCACCCAAAGTCAGCCTAAAAGTGAAACTGACACCAAGCAGGCTGTGGAAGTCTGAAGTTTCCACCGCTGATGATTGGTTAAATCTGACCGTCTGCTCCGACATGGACGCAGTAAAATGCATATTTCCGCAGATTTACAGCAGTGCATGTAAACGCACTGATTGTCTGAGGCAGAAATGAACAGGCCTATTACCCAGGACACCTGATATACGCCCCACCTCCTCCTGGGAAACACTCATACAAATTCATACGAGCCTCCCCCATTCTCTCTTTCTTTCTTCCTCCAGACAAATTAACATTAAAGAACACATACATGAATCCTAATCCTCCGTCCTCCTCTCTCTCTCTTTCTCTGGTCACATTATCATCGGGGATCACTCCTTCACATTCACACATGTCCGTCTGAAACCTCTCCCTCCCTCCTCTCTCTCTTTTTCTGTGGAGAAATTAACATTGCTAAGCACTCATGCACATTCAAACACGTCCCTACATCCCTCGCCTCTCTTTCTCTTTCTTTTCCATTTCTCTCTTTCCAGGCAAATTAACATGGGAGAACAAACATCTTTGTCCTCATTCCTCCCTCCGTCTCTCTCTGGTCAAATTAACTTTGGGAATCACGGAGACATTCATACAAACCCCCGTTCCTCCTTTTTCCTCTTCAGTGTCCTCATACCATTCTATCTTTAGGGCAAATTAGCATTGGGAAACACCCATCCATGTTTTAGATCTTCTTTTCTTCTTCTTTCTCTCCAGACAAATTGACACTGACAACCACATGTATGTCCTCTTATCCTCCGTCTCTCTTTCCATCTTCAGTTTGGTATGTGGGGAGGCTCGGTTAGAGGTTTGCAGAAAGTCAAAGAGAAAAAAAAGAACAAAAAAAACCTCAAATGTGGAACTCCAATTAATTTAAAGCCCCCACCCCACCCCACCCACACCCATCACCAGCACCAATCAGCCAAGAATAAATCCGCGGCAGATCTAATTACCGCACTGTCTCCAAAGACTCTGGCCGCCGCAAAGACAATCTTCCCCTCCTTGTTTGAACAGGCTGATGAACTAAGGGACTCGATGGATATCAAGTCATTTTGTTTAATTTATAAATGGATTTTCCCCTAATACTTAAATTATCATCAGCATGAGAGAGAGAGAGAAGCACAATGAAAAGCATTTGGAAGGTAAAAAGTCTTGAACATGTCGTGTAGGAGAGGATGGAGGGAAGAAGCAATGCAAAGAATCCCAATGAGGAATGTGTCCTTTCCCAGTTTACAGGAGCGATGGCTTTTCAATGTGGCGCTCTAATTATATTCAAACTAACAGCGGGGAATGCTGGGATGTTGGGGAACATGTGACTGAGGGCGTCAAGATTAGAGGGTGGACGGAAGCTAAAGGAAACAGATGTGACCATAAACATCTAAATTACTGTGGATTTATTTAAAAATGTTTTTGTCAGTGGTTTGAGGAAAAGATCAACATCACTTTCATATCTGTGCCTCAGACTGTCAAACAAACACAACATAATCCACCAATCATCACCTCTGAGGCCAAATAACACATTAAACCTCATTTGTTTAATCTGCAGTGTACTACGACCAGTCTTTATGCTAAGCTAAAGTAGCAAACCACATTTATGTATGTCTTCATTTAAAGCAGATGAACAAACGCAGTCCATTTTAACTGATAACACACGTCATTGGATTGCTCTTGTCCATACTGAATAAATCACTCAAATATCCACAGTGAAGGTTGGAAAAAAGTGTGTAAACGTTTGGCTAATGACAGAAACAGGAGCTAATTGGAGTCAATTCAATGAAACCAGACTGGAAGTGTGGGTTAGAGCTACTTGGACTTATAAAAAACACTTTAACAAGAAGCATCATCTTTTCAAACTGTTGATTTTGTCATGAGTGCTGTTTTTTTTGTAGCTTTTGCGCCGTGAATAAAAGCAACAGTCTAATCAGATAGCCTGCCTGCCACTACCATCCCCTCAAACTGTCCGACCTTCACCTAAAACATGTCCAGAAGTGGTCATGGTTGCATAAAACTGAAAGGGTTATCTCAGAGTTTAGATATTCATCAGTCCACATGGGCTCTCCACATGTTTTGTGGACTGATGAGGCTAAGGTTGAATTGTTCGGGAGCACTGCGTCTGGTGAAGACAGTGGAGGGAGCTTTGCTGCCTCTGGGTCCAGCCATCATCGTGAGACCTTTAAGGCCTCGGGTTTCCTCAAAATGCTCTGCAGTGAAAAACACAAACTCCCAGCATGCTCTCCTCCCTCCTCGCCTCCTTCCCCCATCATTCTCCTACCTGGTTCTGGAGTCTCAGAGTGCGACGATGACGAAGCCGAAGACGCCCCATCCTCGTTGACGGCTCCCTGGGACAGAGACATCCCTCGGCCCGGGGGAAGCTTCATGCCGAGCTGCTCCGCCATCTCCACGTGATCGCCGGGGTGGATGTAGTCAAACACACTGCTGCCAGTCAGCTCCACCTGCAGGAAGACACAGATCAGAAAATGTCAAGCTTCCTCTAATCCCAGCTGTGGTCGTTTCTTCTTCACCTGTTCAACCATCTTTGCCAGGTCACACTCCTGCCTGGAGAGACCCCTGTGCTCCTCCACCTCCTTCTCTACCTCTTCCTTCCCTTTTCCTCCCCTTCTACTTTCTCTCTTTCTTCTTCTTCTTCTCTTTTTGTCGTCCTTATCAGTCCCATCCTCATCCCTGTTCATCTTCCTCCTTTCTTTTTCTTTCTCCATCTGTCTCTCCTCCATCTCCTCCTCCTTCTCTCCTTCCTCATCAAATCTATCCTCCCTTCCTCCTTCCTTTCCTTCTCTACCTCTGTCTGCCTGTACCTGCTCGTCTCTCTTTTCATCCCTTGTCCTTTTTCCTCCTCTTCCTGTTTTTTAACCCCTGCTTCCTCCTCTAATCCATCCCTTTCTCATCCAGCTCGTTCTTCTCCTCCCTCCCAACTCCTCATCCCCTTTTTCCTCTCATCCTTTCTTTCCTCCTCCTCCTCTAATCCGTCCCTCAGCAGCCGTGGAGAATCAGCGGCGGCTTTTCTTTCTCATGGAAATGGAATAAATAAGCTTCTTCTTATTAAATAAATACTGAGTCCCTTCACCTTAAAGACTCTCATTAGCAGCGATAGAAGCGGATTTGTCTTTGTTAATTGGGGATGAGACGGGGGAGCGCCGCCAAAACCACGGCGTTACGCCATACACGTGCACACACACACACACACACACACACACACATACAGTTTCATGTCAAGGTTATAAATACACACAAACACTTTTACTTTTTGTGTAATGAACACATACACACACACACACACACAATTTCCAACAGCATCATGTGACGGTTTTCGTTTAACGTGTGTGTTTTCATTTGTAGCGTATCAAAAACACTGTGCATGTTTATTTCCACTCACTAATCTGGTAATGTGTGTGTATATGTGTGTGTGTGAGTGTGTGTGTGTGTGTTCAGGTTTTTGGGGGTCCACCGGGACAAAGGGGATTACATGGGTGTAATCCCTTTAATAAGAAATCCCTTTAAGGCAATTTAGTCCCCTCATAAAGTCTCATCTGGAGCAGAAAGTGATGATTAAGAAATGAGACTGATCACTGAATCTCACACACACACAGACACACACACACACACACACACAGGCAGACCCTGGTGCACCATGGGAGTTAGTGTTCATGTTTACACGTTACAGTGCTAATTGGATCTACATTGTTCTTCCTCGCAATAACACGCCGACTTTTAATCAATTAAAACTTGGCAGAACTATTTTACATAAAGTCACTGGTGGAGCTAATTACACAGAGGGAACAACGCAGAGATGGAATTAGACGTTCAGACAGTCACTGCAACAACACTTTAAAAGAATTATCATACAGTAAACTGGGAAATAGCACATTACTTTAGACTGGTATGCATCAGGGTAAAGTTTACAGTGGAGTTGAAACGCAGCTTTCAGTGAGGTTAATGACACATATTCCACTTGTTAGCTCAACGCAGAAATGAGCTAAAAGTTTCACTTTAAGTAGAAGAACTGAGAGCTGTATCAAGTCAGGATATTGGATGGAGCTACAGTACTGTGTATTTCTTCATCAATAAAGATTTTGCGAAGCATTAAACCTTCATTCATTCAGCGGCAGAGCCCAGAGTTAAAGGATAATGCTGGTATTTCTGAACCCAGGCTTTATTTTTCAACAAAAAAACACAAACAGCTGCTGCAGTGTAATCCAATGGGAAATAGTACATCCACTAAAGTATTTGTCTGACAACATTATGGTAGGATTCCTACAGAGACAGAGCTTTTTATTAAAGAGGAAGATCCTGTTAGTTTAACCAGAAACATCTCTATATATCACTACCAGACTCCATTGACAAAAACAGGAATTTTACAGAGCAGAACACAGGAGCTAAAGTAACACAAACACACTAACAGATGGAGGCAGTGGTATTCCAGCAGCTCCTGGTAAAATCCCTGTTTTTGTCAATGGAGTCTGGTAGTGATATATAGAGATGTTTCTGGTTAAACTAAAAGGATCTTCCTCTTTAATAAAAAGCTCTGTCTCTGTAGGAATCCTATCATCATGTTGTCAGACACTGAGAATAACAATCTGAGTCCGCCAGTGGTAAAAACGTTAGTGGACGGACTTTGATGTGGACGGTTGTACTGTTCCAAAGATTTTGTTCTTATTGATAATTTTACTCCCAAAAATGAGTTATCCACTAGACACAGTGCTATCAACGCAAAAGTTTCTGTAACTCCTAATTCCATTGTTTAACTTTACTTGCTGTCAAATTTGATTAAGCAGAAATCTGATTAATCATTAACATCACATTAATTAGGCTGTCACATGAAAGAACACAAACTAACATCTGTCAGTTTGTTTCTGCATCACTGCCTCCATGGCAAAGTGCAGTATGTTTACTTGGCAAATAAAGTGACTCTGATTTAACACACAGTTTGTTCCAGTGTCGCTTTTTTTTTTTTTTTTTTCCCACCAAAACACGTGTTGAAGATGTATGGCAACCTGAGTTTTTTAATCAGCTGGAAACCTTGGCAACCACAACCACTATACATCATGTTATCCTTCCAGCCTTTTACACAGAGGTTGGCCAAGTGATTTAATACCATTATAATGTTTTTTTCTCTTTCCCCAGAGTCTTTTGTCTTTATGGGACAGCAGACAGTGGAGCGAGACCAAATTTGGGATACAGAGAGAAGAGAAGACGACTGAGGTTCACATCCATGACAAATTCTGGCAAATGCAGCAAGGACAAGTATGTTTTCTACTTTCAACTGACTGCCGGGCATCTGGATCGTAGATTTCAAAACTGTGACACTGTTTGGTGCTCAGACCAAAAACATCAACCGACTGGAACAACTAATAAAGAAACACTGAGGAGAAGCAAAGCTTCAACACGGTGCTGCCATCTGCTGCCAAACAAGCCGAGTGACGCGTCGACACTCTGATGACCTCTGCGCAGAAAACCGAAAGCTCCCCGTCAGACTCAGCCTGAGTTTTGACGTTGTTTGTCTGCTCAGCGTCTTCAGATAAAACTTATTAAAACACAACAGAGACGCCGGCTTTATCGCTTCCCTCGCCCTCAAAGACAAGGACATCAAGTGACAAAAAGACAATAAGACTGACGACGATAACCGAGAGAGAGAGAGAGGGTGTTTCCTGAGTGTAACCAAATGTGTGTGTTTATGTTCATATCTGTCCTTCCTCTCTTATCAGTCTCCATATTTTATAGGACAAGAGTGTGAGAGATGGAGGAGGCTGCTGTCAGCTGTAATTACTGCAGTGTGAGTGTAACCTTTATTTAAAACAGGACAATCAACAGACAACAAAGTGATGCACACTGACAGAGCAGCATGAGAATAAACTGCCACTGCTGCTACAGGTATCCCCATAATATAATAATAATAATACGATGATGATTATGGATGTTGACAACTGTTTTTATGAAGAGTTTCCTGTGGCATTTTATAGTGGAGGCATCTGTTGAACCCGTGTTTCACCTCAGTCCACAGAGCTGGATTTTAAATTAAGGTGAGGATCCCAGAGTCTCCACAGACACCAGATTTCTCTCCCTTCAGTGTAAACATCCAACATGGTGTCACTCTGAAGTCGGATGCTGGGTCAGAGTGTAAACATTTATAGACTACAGCTAAAGTGCAATGTATTTTTTATTTTTCATCTTCTGACCACAAACACCAGATAAAGTCACTCTCATGTCGTCACCCAGCCCAGGTGAGGAGGACGTGGCTCGTACGACAGTGGATCTAACCTTCATCACTGAGTCTCTCTGACTGTGCTATAACTGATTAACACAAACCTCTGTTTTGTCCTGAAACACAAAACAACAAATACAAGACATGAAAACTGAAGCGCTGAATTCCCATTTATCACGTTCTCACTCTCTGGATCACACTTTAATTAATATGGAAACATTTTAAAGCCACACACACACACACACACACACACACACACACACACACACACCTCAAAACAGTAAAAAACCTCTATGTGACTTTGCAAAGTACTAATCAAATAAATTGATGTTGGCTCGCAGGGTTCAGAATTAATTACAGCATTAAACATTAGCTAAGTGGGGTAATATTCCAAGTTTGATAGTGCATAATTACTCTGCTGTTAATGATTCATGGGGCGCCGGCCTCAGTCAGAGGCGAGGAGCGAGGAGAGACGACAGACCTGAGCTCAAGTGTCAAAAAAAAAAAAAAAAAAACTCTGCAGAGAAACTTCATTTCCTCTTTAAATGACGAGCGATGCGAACATTTAGACGCATCCTGAACTGTTCATTTTCTTCACTTGGAAGTTTTTTTTCTTCTCTTTTTAAAATGGTATTCAAGCTGCGATGCTCTCAAACATCAACGTAAAAGGTGGACTCGAAGATCTGTCAAACTACTATTCCTCAAAGTCAGTCTTTTGTTTTATGTCTTTTGTGGTGATTCATTCTCTATTTGTGGTCTTTTGGAGTCTTTGTGGTTGAATCATGTCTCTTTGTGATCATGTTTCTCTTGCTGGTCATTTTAAAATTATTATTGTGATTTGCATGAAGTGCTATCGTGTGTAAGTGCATAATACAGTATGTAAATTACTGTGTCTATGACCACGCACATCCTATGTGTGGTGTGTGTCAGTGTTGTTCAAAGGTGTGTGTTGTTGTGTGTGTGTGTTTGAGGACAGAGCTAGTCTCCAGTTGACAGCACTACTGTGTTATCAGTCAGATGAATGGGGACGAATCTCTATTGTCAGTAGAGTAGCACGGAGACACACACACACACACACACACACACACACACTGCCCATATCCAAGACACTTTTCCTTGTCAACAGCTCAGAGGATGACAAATGAACGGTCCATTATGAACTGTTTGCCACAGTGTGTATGTGTGTTTATTTGTGTGTGTGTGTGTGTGTGTGTGTGTGTGTAGTGTCAGCAAGGCTCTGATAAATGGTGATTTATTAGGCAAAACAAAACACAGAACACTGAACGCAATCACATCATCTGGATGGGAGAGAGAGAGAGAGAGAGAGGTGAGTATAAAGGGAGATGAAGACGAGTCACTGAGGAAGGATGAAGAGTTTTTATTGTTTTAAACTGAACTAATACATATTTCATTCAGATTGTTAACTTCTGGAGTCACTGTTTTAATGGATGATCTGACACAACTACCTCTGGACATTTACAAAGTTAGCTGATGCATCACAAGACTTCACCTACGGCTCCTAGTCTCCCAGTTTCTGACGACAAACTTTTAGACACATTTATTTAGCAACCTTACATGATATGAAGTGTACACTGCACAAACAAGCATTTTTGATGATCGCCTCAGTCATATTGGGTTAAACCACCCAACAACACAACAAATGTATATTTTCACTTGGTTATAAGGTGATCAGCGTTGGCCTCCAGTTTTTACTGTTTTGCCTCCAGCTAACGCAATAATGTAATCATGACCAGTGTCGGGGGTAGCGCCCTACAAATCAACGTGACAGAGTACTATGATTACTTTTTAGTTGAAATGAGTAACGTAATGCGCTAATACAACAAAACCAGAACACATCTGCACAGTCGGCCTCTTTCCTACCGCTAGTCAGCTAGCAAGAAGAGGGTGTAGTTAGCTGCTAGGTATCAGCTGTGATGAGCTCTACTTTAAATTTGAAGAAGCAGCTGCAAGTGAAGCGTGGCTCCACAATGCTGCTAGTAAGGCCCGTCGAGGAGGAGAACAGCATCTTTTAGTTGAGCTAAAGTTGTTACTGCGATGGGAACTCAAAAGTTAAGTACTGTAACTTTACCCAACAGCGATTGTGATGTTGGAGAAATGTGCATTTCCATGTAAACGGTGGCAGTGATCAGTGATGCGTGGAGTCAGAATTAGATTTTCGATCGGTTTCTCTCTGAGCTACTGCAATGAGGCGTCACTGGTGGGATCGACAGCTCGCATCCTCTGTGTGTGTGTGTGTGTGTGTGTGTGTGTGTGAAGGGATAAACAGAATTTTTCAAATCTATCATAAATCACTGGACACTGAAGAGCTCCTGAGTGTGTGAATGTGTGGTTTTAACCCCCTGAGAGGAACAGGAAGTAAGAGATCCTTCACCTAGATCAATACAACGCACACTCACTCACACACACACATACACACACACTCGTCCTGTTTCAGTGTCCCAAATCACTAAAGCTTCTTCAATCTTGCTGACACACACTCATTGTCGTGTTTTGTCGTTCATTGTCTACTTGTTCTTTCACTTTTTTGTACAACTGATCCCCTCTCTCTCAGGAATCAGGTTGTGGAGCAATGAGTGCAGGAGGTGAGGTGCATTCTGGGTACTCTATGGAGTTACAGGGCAAACACACACACACACACTCACACGCACACTAAATCACACACCTAAGCCTGTGGAGAGGGCGGGACATGCATGTGTTTTTAAATCAGTCTGCTGGGTTTCACGTCAGTGTGTTGGTCCAGCGGAAATTTACAGCAAGACAGCAGTAAATGGGGCTTCCCAGGGCTAGGCGCAGGGGCTCGGAGGACCCAAACACATGTACAAAAGCTACAACAACAACAGTCAGATGTGTCTGTTACACCTGTGTTGCTTTAATCAGCTTGCTTTCCTTTCTATGGTTTGAATTTGTGACTTTATGTATTTTGTCCACAACAGGCCACTGTAGGCCTTACAACAGACCAGCTGACATTGTTACAGTACCTGCTAGTCACCACTGGAGGGAACTATGTCAAAGACATAGTCACTGTCACTTCCGCAAGACCAAAACAACTTTAGACATATGCAGCGCTGTGTCCCATTTACCATGTTCAACTCGAAACTCAACACTTCCTGCAAACTTTTCAAAGTAAAATGTCAATTTAACTGCTGGAAGGCTTTTAATATGGAGTTCTGTTCCAAAAATCTTTCAAAATCAACATCAACATTTTTGTTCCTATGGTAACGACTAAAAATCCAGCCTCGGAAACAGTATGTTGTGTGGCTTTTAATGAACACCATTTCCAACAAGCCCTACATGTTCCATCAGGAAGTGATGTAATGACTTCAGCTTGTTATTGTTTACTTTCATCAACAGCAGCTTTACAGTACAATAAAAAACAAAAAGGGCAAAGATGACTACAAACAATCAGCAATCACAACCCATAGTTTTATAGCTGTTTTATAGTTGCTAGTTTTATAGCTTACTACGACCCATATTTGTGTTTTATTGTTAGGGTGCCCTCTTGTGGCCGTAGTAATAATGACAGGAGCAAAGGAAGAAAATCAGGTGATGTAGTACAATGAGCAAGAAAGTCTGTGTTAGGAGGAAGTTGGGGTGGATGGATCGGTCAACAAAACAAAGGAGACAGCTGTTTAACCACATTCTTAGCTACGTTTTTGTTATTGTAACCATGAGAATGAAGGTCCGACACTTCGCTGTTTCGCAAAAGCCGAGCTTGACACAACTCAACAGTTTTAAAAGTCAGGAGAAATCAGCAAAATCATTGGCATTTATCCCTTCGAGACGTCAAATAGACACTTTAACTGACAGATTAACTGATGGCAGTTGATGGACAGACTTAATTAAAACCTTTCAAATGCACAAAATGCTTTGTATAGGAGGTGACAGCAGCCGTACAGACAGACAAAAAGAGCTCAACAACTTCAGTTTAATTTATTCAGATGAGGGTAAACGGCTAAACACGTTTTAAATACTTCATTTACACAACACACACACAAACATACAAATAGCTATATAGACAACACAGGCCATTTCTTAGATGGACAGTCAGTGGATCTTTAACTGCTGACTTTAAATGTCCATATTTCACCCTGAGAAACACAAAACACACATGGAGCACGATGAGTGAGAAAATAATACACAAACACACACCATCATGGACCCACAACACACATGGATTTAGGCAGGCAGCTCATTTGTTTGTCTCCCCTCTGTCCTCTTTTCTGTTTTTATCTGTTTTATCAGACTTCTGTCCTTTCTCTCTCTCTCTTTCAGCTATATATTTTCAAAGTCTCTCGCCCGCTCACCAAATCCACTGCGCAGCTCTAAAAAGACCCCGAAAATCTCTCCTCTGTTCTCCCCAAATCTCACAACAATGGCGGTCTTTGAACGTTTAGAGCGAGGGCCCCAGACACTGATAAGCCCAGTGTCGAACGTCCAAACGCCAGGGCCAATCCCTGCCTCCCAGTGCATTATGGAACTGTGATAAGGACACAATGGAGGAGCACTTTTATCATGTTTCTCATGCTAATTCGTCCACTGCTGCTTATTCCTTTTATTGAGAAGATTTCATTTGTTTGGTGTGTTAATGACTCGTACAGAGCTTCAGGTGGAGTGTGTGTCTGTGTGTGGACAAGCTCAAGGCTAAATCTTATCCGTCAGGCTGAAAGGTCCATGGGGCAAAAAGGCACACACACACACACACACACACACACACACATGTATATATAGCCCTTGAGCTTATACATAAGTGTGAGTCTGACTCTTGGGGCCACTTTGCTTTATGAATGTGGGTGACAGGCACCTAAAGGCATTTGATTTACATATAATTCATGTAAACAACAGGAACTTAATGCTAGCTGTATTATGTTCCTTAAAGCAACATTATGCAACCATTTTAGCTGAAAATATCAGAATCATATGACTTGCTGAACTCCTGTTGTTGCTCTGTGTAACTGTGGTTCTTCAGGTTCGATCTCCCTCTAACTGAGTGATAATCAGCAGCTTAAACTGCTGGAATCAGACCCAGAGAGTTCAGAGTGATGCTGAACTGTAGATCAGTTAAAAAGACTGAGAAGTCATTAAAAATCAGCATTAATCTCTGATATCCAGCCAGGACACTGACAGAATTATCAAGAATTAGAAACAGAGTCTGGTGTGTTTGCTACAGCGACAGCACTTCCTGCTCCAGAAGCCGGGGATCATGGGTAATATACACTGTAAGTGGGACTGTGCTCTGGAGCTCTGGTCAACAGATTGATAGTCTTTGTTTTCTGTTCATGAAAACCAGCCTAAACAGAATTAATTACCAATCCTGGCTGCAGAGGGCGCTGCTGCTCAGTGAAGTTAAACTGTGTTGCTTTAATGGTTCCTTTAGTGGTATATGATAAAATAATGATAAATAATTTCAGCCATGGCTCTAGGGAAGGCAAGTGAGTTGGTGAGTGACGAGACAGGCTATGGCTAGCTGGTTAGCATGCTAGGAAAACACTGGTGTTGCGAATAAAACAAATGAAGTCTGATACTGAACTTGCAACGTTTCTTCCGTAATGAGGAAAGATGCACCACTGAAAGACTGCACAATATTTACCAATAATTACTACAAAAATAGTTTCAAATAACCTGTGAAGTTATATAATTATCATTTGACGACTCACGTCATATCCTTGTGGCCTAGTAGCAAATGTTCTGTGGCTCGGTGCTGGTCCACGGGCCATGGGTTGGGAAGCAGTGACCTTTTTTATATAGTGTTGGTTTGGGTTTGAGCTGCTCTGCTAAGAAGCACCTCTGTATTCTGTGGTAGTGAAGAAGAAATGGATGAAAAAAGAAAAGGAGGAGGTAGAGAGAGAAGAGAATGGGGGGGGGAGAGAGAGAGAGAGAGACAGAAGGGGGGAGGGCGGGAGGATCCTCTCTCTACTAAACACTAATATACGAGCCTGCAGCCGTAATAAAAGTATATTTATTATAAATATCCTCCATTCATTTTTCCAGCAGCGTTTACAGCCGGCAGTAAGCAGCCATTTTAATACTGCAGCTCCACTCTGAACATTTCTCAGCTGAAGGACCCCGCTCACACCAAGGGGTGGGGTGGGGTGGGGTGTTGCCTTCAAGTGTGTCTGCAGAAAAAGAGTCAAATAAAAATTGTCTTGTTTGTTTTTCATGTGATACAGCAGCTGGTAGTTGGTTTAAACCTTTTTAATTCTTATCTATTTTTATTTGGTGTTGCATTCAAGGACCCTCGAGGAAACTCTGGTGTTTTGTTTTTTTTTTTTTTTACCTGGACTTTGGTTTCCTTTATTTTATTTTGGCTATGTTTATTTCTCAAATGAAGCTGCTGCTGATAATGAAACTTAATAAAAGTCTGTGGGAAGTGAAGGTCTGAACTGCTCTGCACATCAAACAGGAAGGTATCACGACACAGGAGAAACTCCAAAATAAAAGCATGTTTCTCAGCGTACTGACCTGCATGGCTGAAGGTTGAAACAGAGGCTCTGCCCAGCTGTGTTTACGGTTTATTCGGGGCATGAGATGCAAAGTTTCCAGTTGTGTACGGCATGTTGTAGCATCGCAACAAAATCAGCTGTGATATGTGAAGCGTGAAAAATCAAAGAGGAAGAAGATCTGAGCGAGCGGGCAGGGACGCAAAGTCAGAGAGAAGAAGAAGAGAAAGAAGAAGAAGAAGAAGTTGTTGTTGTAATGGACTGCAGAGGAATCAATATTAATTCAACATCAGACGTACTGATTAAAAAACACAAGACTGACAACTTTCATGCTGCTGCAGTGTGTGTGTGTGTGTGTGTACACGCCAAATAACTCATTAAAACATCTCCAGCATCAAAGATGAGAGAAGTCAAAACATCATCAATACACAGTGAGCAACACAGACCTGTGTGTGTGTGTGTGTGTGTGTATGCAGCAGGATTCAGTTCAGTCTTTTTTTTTTAATTTGGCTTTAATTTTCTATAAATGGGAAAGTGTGTGTTTGTCTGCTACTCATGTGTTGATACTGTTTTCTGTGGACTCTGTGGACAACTGTGTGTGTGTGTGTGTGTGTGTCTCTACAGGGCAATTAATTGAGCAGCGATTGGAATGCGTCGCTGCAGCCCGTCGTGAGCCCCTACAGGGCTTTAATGCAGACAAACACACACACACACACACACACACAGACAAGCACACACACACACACACACACACACACTGAAATGGTGGAAAAACATTGAGCCATGTCACAGCACACACACACACACAGTGGTGTTCCCTCAGGATCTCCACATTCAGCTGCTGTGACCTTGACAAGAACAACACAAACTGCTGCTGCTCTCTCTCCCCGTTTCCCTACCTCGCTCTCTCTCTCCCTCTGCTTTTTAAACTTCCATTAATGTTCTTCCTCTCCAGTCTTCCTCTTTATTTCTCTCTCTTTAACTTCATCCAATTTTCTGTCTCCTGCGTTTTCTGCTTTCTGTCTTTCCGTGCAGTTGAATCATTTCCTCTTCCTTTAGCCTCCTCTCTCACCTCTGTAACGGCATCTCCCTCCTCCTCTAATCAATACTATGACAAGAGGGGGGGTTATAGGTGTGTGTTGGGGGGGTAATGAGGCAGCTGAATGAAGCCTTACTGACTAACATGCACACACACACACACCGGAGCTACATGAAGACAAAGAGAGCTGTGATTGGTCGACTTGGAAACAGTCACCTGCTGTTACTCTAAGTGTCTGCCAACATGATGATAGGATTCCTACAGAGACAGAGGAAGATCCTTTTAGTTTAACCACAAACATCTGTATGTATCACTACCAGACTCCACTGACAAAAACAAGAATTTTATCAGGAGCTGCTGGAATACCACTGCCTCCATCTGTTAGTGTGTTTGTGTTACTGTGTGACTTTCAGTGGTGGAAGAAGTAATCAGATACTTTAGATAAGTAAAGGTACCACACAATAACTGACAGATGGAGGCAGTGGGATTCCAGCAGCTCCTGAGCTCTGCTTGGTAAAATTATTGATTTTGTCAATGGAGTCTGGGGGAGAGAGGAGAAGAATGAAAAAAATATTTACCAGCAAACACACAAGTGCAAAAATGAAAGAAAATGTCTGACTGTTCCTTTAAGTAAAGTAACTTGAGTAAATGTACTTAGTTCCTCTCTACCTCTGCAGTTGACACACACACACTCAAACACACAGCACAGAGATGACAGCAGCTCCCTCAGTGGAGTTTTCAAGGACTCATCAGCTACTGTCTCACCTTTACACACACACACACACACACACACACACACACACACACACACACACAGGAGCAGACTACACATCACACTGTCTCACCTTTACACACACACACACACACACACACACACACACACACACACACACACACACACACACACACACACACACACACAGTCAGTAGAACAGAGTGAAGTCTCAGTGCTGTAACTCATCTGTCTGTTTGCGTTTGTGAGTTTTAATATTTGAAAGCTCCGGGATCCTCCAAACTGAACATGAAACAGCCAGTAAAACACACACACTCACACACACACACTCACACTCACACAGAGACAAACACCGGTAAAAATGTTCATGGCTGACATGAGAACACGGGAATCAACCAGCAGCTCCTGCGTTACTGAGCCTTTTTATTTTAAATGAAACTATATGATTGTTTTTACAGATTGACATGTTCAGTAGAAGCTGATGAGACGTATTAAGAGACGAACTAAAACACCAGCATTAATTTCAAGAAAATATTAGTTAGTTCCAGTTTACTGATTCAGAAATCTTCATGATTATATCACATCTGTTCCATTTCTGTATTATATTATCAGAATCTGCCATCAAATAATTAGGAAAAATCTCAAACAAATAAGATATGAAATGCCTTGAAACCAGGACATGAAGCTGACACTCAGCCCGTCGCCGCTCGTCCAGAGGAAGTTGAAGTTTTGGGTAATGTGCTGTTTCCTCCCTGACGGCGGTGATAGCTGCCTCTCAGCATCTGCAAAACAACCGGGAGCGGCTGCTGCCGTCGCCTTTTGGCTGCGTCTGATTATGTATGAGTTGTCTATTAGATAGGGATTTAGGGAACATGAGCTATACTGTATATCTGGATATGATCTGAGGACAATCTGTGGGCTTCAAACAGAGACGGAGATGGCGGCTGACGGAGAGGCTTCACTATCTGAAATGACTGTTTGTTTTCAATTTCACATTCCAGCTGATTTCCTCTGGATCGGGGCACCGAGAGGTTATTACCGACGCAGACGAGCCTGCCAGAACCGGAGAGTGTGTGAGTGTGTGTGTGTTTGTGTGCAGAGTGTTTTCTGTTCCACATTATTGAGTGTGTGGATGTTTCAGAAACGTGCAGCATGTCTGGGAGTCCTGGACATCAGCAGAAACACTCTGTGTGTTGGTTTTGTTTTTCAGATCTAAACAATGTAAAAATCGAAGCAGCAGATATTCACACTCAAAAGTACTCAGTATGCTGGATCCTACTTTTCCCATGATGCAATGTGGGCTTTTTATTAAAACTTTTAAGTCGAAGGCCCTGCTTACCCGACAAAGGTTTTTGCATAAAACAATAAAACTTTGTTGCTGTGTTTTCGGTGCCTGAAAACGCAAACGCTTGAGTGTAATCTTTTGAAAACACCACCCTTACTGTCGCCATGGAAACTGGCAATACTCAGTTCTTGTTAAAACCCACCTCGCTCAACTATTACGTTTCCAACCTAATAATCATTAGACAACAACAATGGCGGACTGTCGAGCGGTGTTTGTGCTGCAGACTCATTAAGTTACCATCTACTGGCCTGACATGGTACTGCATTTTACTGCAGAACTTCTTTAAAACGCCAGGGAAAAACGTTTCTTTCAGTAAAGCTGCCGGCATGTAAACAGGACCTACAGCCGACACCCGAGAAGAAACTCTGATATGGAAACAACCCTGAAGCCAATTCAGCTCATTGTTTTGTACAGTCTGTGAACTCTGCCCTCATCAACCTCATTTCACTGTGAACTGCCTGTCCAGGAAAACACAACGGCAAACAGAAACATGTGGACACCGTTCGGCACTGGATGTCCCATAATAACGGCTGACATCTTGTTTTTCCTTCCTTTTCCTTTCTCTTCTCTAATACATAATAATGAAAATATCTAAGGTTTTTTAGTGGCCAAAAACAAACGACAGTTTCAACAAACTGTTGATCCATTCTCCTGTAGTGGAGTTAAAATGTAAAGTTTGTCCTTAAGGTGGTGCTAGAGGAAAAGTCATTCAAATCCAAAGGTTCTCATTCTCTGTTATCAGCCATCTGAATTTCTAGGAAATCTACTCTAAATCAGAATCAGGAGAAAGATTTTTTCATCATCAACTCTTTGAGGAATAATCTGAACTTCTTGTGTTTTTCTTTTAGATTCCCTGAGCTTCTCTTGTGGAGGAGAACAGCACAGTTCTGCTTTAAGGGGAGAATGTGTAGGCGAATATATACTGTGTAAGGTGTGTGTGTGTGTGTGTTACTCTATGTGTTAATGCATGTGCTGTGTATGTAATGGTGTGTGTGTGTGAGTGTGTGCAAAAAGAAAGAGGCTGTGCTGTATCTGACACAGTGTTTGTTGATGTTGTGTATGACTGTATGTGTGTTTGTGTTTCTGTATAAAAGTCTGTGTGTATCTGTATATATGTGTGTGTGTGTGTGTGTGTGTGTGTGTGTGCGCGTCTCCCTATCAGTTAGACAAGTCATTATTCTTGGCTGACAGCGCTCAGCTCCCGCTCCTCTGCCAGGTAATGAATTCTCCTCCAGATAAAGAAAATAAAAATCATCTTTAATTTCTCCGCCTCGCCGTTGTGTAAACTCTGATTCTTTCCGCCCGGATGCGTTGGATTCGCCGCCCCGCCGCTCCCTGCCTTCCCTTCCCTTTCCTCTCCTTGCCTGGCCTACGACCGGAGAGAGATGATGATGGTGAAGCAGACGCTCTGCTGCGGATGAAAGAACCGCTGTGAAATATGATGGATAAATGGCGGAGGCTGCTGGTGTGTGTGCGCATGGACACACACACTCATACGCACGCATATATTGTTCGCTTGTATGCACATACTGACATATTTACACATAGGAACCAGACTTTAATACAGACACAAACACACAGAGGAGGATCACCATGCAGGGACAGGTGTTTGAACACTGGCACTAAATTATGAGGAGCAGGATCACGGATCAATATGGATGCACCTGTTAGAGATACTGGGCTGCTGAAGAACAATACAGCAACAGCACGTGATGTTTCATCTTAGTATTCAACTGCATTCACTACTTGTCAAAGTAAAAGTTATGTCACAGCTTCAATCTCTCATAAACCTTGGTTAACTTTGACTTTTAATCCTTCTTCACAGGCGCCAGAAACACTTATTCTATCAGTGTTTAAATAACTGACATGTTGACACAGACAATCACTGATTTAAAAAAAAATCTCCTTAAACATTCATTGTGGAAATTAACAATCAATTGTTGATTAATTGTTATTTTTAATACAGAAAATGCTTATGGCAGAAACTACGCTGCTAAAGAAAGTGTGTTTTTCCTCTTTATTCCAAGAAGAAACTACAGTCCAACAACAATCCCCTGAAACAAAACCTTTAAAGTAACAGGAAGTAGATTCAAACCCAACACATTAACAAACCAAAGCGACGACGCTCAACAACACAACACAAAAAAGTTTGCACCGACATTGCGATGTTTACAATGAGCTTCGTTATTTCTGAGCTGGAAATGTTCCCACACCAAACTTCTGCTCGCCTCATGTTCACCTTCGATTTCTACGACAGCTCGAAAGCAGCTTAGTTTTCTCTGTTAAAGTTTAACAGCGCCTCCTGCTGGTTGCTGCCGCATAATGAAAATCATTAGATTGTGTCAAGACACACGACACAACCTCACTCATACAAATTTCATGTGATCAACAAAATTCTTAGTGATCGATCAATAATGCTCATCCCTGATATATACCCTGGTACTCTGCAACATTTCTACAAAGTTAATACTGAACAGTTCTGCAAAATGTTCACTGACAACAGACTCATATTCCTGCAGCTGATGTATGATTAACATGAGTATGGATCATATCAGAGACTTCACAGGACGAGGGTAAGGTCAAAGAAAAGTCATGGTCCTGGTTGAATATTGTAAAAGTCACCAGTGATCCAGAAACCAACATGTAGCTAATTTACACCTGAGATGTCACACACACACACACACACACACACACACACACACATGTCCCTGATGTGTGCTGTGTTTGTTTTATGCCCCATCTGCTCTTCCTCCCCACCGTCCCATTACGTTTAAACTACAGCTCAGCTCTACGGGTGCAGACAGGGGACAAAAAGGTCGTTCACCAGCAGCAGTCTGACACCAGGTCGCTGCAGCAACGACGACAAATACTGAACCAAAAAGTCATCAATGATATTGTTTTTTCCTGACTGCTGTAACGCAGAAATACTTCATCATCAACATCACTGAAATATACTGTAAAAATATCATAATGTCATATTTGAAATCAAGTAAGACCAGAGCATTTAAAAATATCATTTTTTCTTCCATTTTCATCTTTTTCTGTGTGGAAAAACTATTTCAGATAAACTTTTCTGTGTCTACATTTAATTTTTAATTTGACTAATCCATGTCACAGAAAGAGCAGATGGAATAAAAGATGAGACTATAAACGCTGAAAGGAAAGTGAGTTCAGGGTTCAAAACTGCTTTAAAGAAACTAAAAAGCATAAAACACACACACCTTCACTAATAACCTGTACAGGTGTTTTTCTGTGAACTCATTCAAAGTTTGAACTGTTGAATCGAGTGCTGCTGTCGGCTCAGCAGCAGAAAACGCTCCCTGATCTCTGGAAAATCACCTCCGCCCTCTCACCGTCACATCCATCGTGTTTTCTTCTTCCTCCTCTCTGCTCTCTGTGACATTAGAGATTAATGTTTGGGACTTCCTGTCTCTCTGGTCGTGGTCATGCACAGAAACTGTTCACAAGTCGTCTGCTTAAAAGACAAAAACTGTGAAACCAAACACAGCTGCCCTCTCTCTCTCTGTTGAGGCACCACACCTCCAGGAATCAGCACATAAACGCATCATATTCATAGAAAAAAAAGCTTTCAAGTGGTTCGTGGTTGAAGAAAGACCTGGTAACTGTCCATCTCTTTCCGTCTCTGTCTGCACGTCTTTCAGCGCTAACATCACCTGAGACGTCCAGTGATTTGCAGTAATTGCAGCAATTCTTTTTCGTGATTTTAATTCAAACTTTTGGCACAAATTACCCCCCACACTTGGCTGCAGACAGGTTGCCTGATAACACTAATCCTGCACCAATCGAACTCCTGGTCATTTTGAGCTGTAATTTTGTTTTGACGTGTGATTTCTCTCTGTGAGTCTGGAGAGGAAACTTTTTTTCAGTGGCAAGTTTAGCCTTCCTGAATCAGGCACAGATTCGTAATGAAAAATAATGTCACATATAGAGTTGTATCAGACACTCGGATGACCTCTGTGAATTTCATCATCCTCACTGTTATGGGTAATGGTTAATAAACACTGGAATTTTGTCAAATTACACTCAAAACGAACTAGAAATATTTCAACCCGTTCAGATTCTCCGACCATAAAAATGGACATAACTTTTCTAGGATGTCTAGATCTATAATTACTGTCACCTGACTCCACCCAATGCACAAACTTATTTGATTGGATGATGATCTGAACTCTGTCACTAGAAGGGAAATGGGGAAAATGAATAGAGGAGTACTGTTTTAAATAATTCTGACTGTCCAGATTTGATTTTTTAATTATACATTATATATTATATACATTTTGGTGTTTGGTGTGTGATCTACGTTTGGAGCACAAAGCCGACCTGAAGATTGTGGGTTTGAATATCTTTAGTCCTTTTTGTTTGACTCCTTGCCTTATTAAGAAACTGATTCTGGTGGATAGTTGAGGAGAAATCTGTGAGGATAGATGAGGTGTATTGCTCGGAGGTAATAATTGAAGGCGGCAGAGATGAGGCTATCTGCATTTTTATCAGCTCCTCTTTTCTCTTATCTGGATTTTGGCATCTGGAAACTCACAGTGAGATTTTTTTAGACAAACATGAGGAAAGGTCAAAGTACTGAAGCTTCGTTAGGGTGAGCACGAGTGAGAAAAAGTTTGAGACAATCCAGCGCAGCTGCCAACAAGACTTCCTGTCGGGCACGGACTTTGTGATAGAGATGGACGGACATTAAGAAGAGGACGCTGGCGGAGGAAAACAGGGCGGGGGAGGGATGATGGGAAGGAGTGAGAACAGAAAGAGAGCATCAGGAGCCGGGGGACGGAGGAAGTTATTTAATGGAATAAAACAACTGATGATGGAGAGATGGAGGAGGAGGAGATGATGGGGTTGCAGACAGGGCTGTATGGAGGACCTGCTGCCCTCCATCATGGAGCAGCGACGCCTCGAGCACCAGACAGCCTCGTGATGTGTCCAAGGCCCGTTTGAAAAGTTTCATTTCTGGACGAGAAACAAATGAGATTCCTGTTTGCTCTTTAATGTGTTTTCTTACCTGGTTATTCTGCAGCTCTGTGTGTGTGTGTGTGTGTTATTTTGTACAGTACAGACAGTGTGTGTGTGTGTGTGTGTGTGTGCTTCATGTGTGGCTCTATACTCTCACAGTGGCTATTGAGAAACATGAGCTGTTTCACTCGTCCTGTCTCTGCCCATGTGTTCCATTAAAAACACTATCGATTGATCCACACACACACAGACACTGACACACACAGACACACACACACACACACACACACACACACACACACACACAGAGGGACTAAAGGCCATGATAATCAGCAACAGAGTTAATACATCGCTCAGATTTCATTGACAAAAAGGAAAAGGTTGGAGACTCAGCTGACATTTATTCTTTAGTTATGAAGCACTGCTACACCTGTCTATGTGTTCACCTGTCTGTGTGTTCACCTGTCTATGTGTTCACCTGTCTGTGTGTGTTCCTGTCTGTGTGTTCACCTGTCTGTGTGTGTTCCTGTCTGTGTGTGTGTTCACCTGTCTGTGTGTGTGTTCACCTGTCTGTGTGTTCACCTGTCTGTGTGTTTACCTATGTGTGTTCACCTGTGTGTGTGTTTGCCTGTGTGTGTGTTCACCTGTCTGTGTGTTCACCTGTGTGTGTTCACCTGTGTGTGTATTCACCTGTCTGTGTGTTCACCTGTCTGTGTGTTCACCTGTGTGTTCACCTGTCTGTGTGTGTGTTCACCTGTCTGTGTGTTCACCTGTCTGTGTGTTCACCTGTCTGTGTGTTTACCTGTGTGTGTGTTCACCTGTCTGTGTGTTACCTGTCTGTGTGTTCTGTCTGTCTGTGTGTTCACCTGTCTGTGTGTTTACCTGTGTGTGTGTTCACCTGTCTGTGTGTTCCCTGTCTGTGTGTTCACCTGTCTGTGTGTTTACCTGTGTGTTCACCTGTCTGTGTGTTTACCTGTGTGTGTGTTCACCTGTCTGTGTGTGTGTTCACCTGTCTGTGTGTGTGTTCACCTGTCTGTGTGTGTGTTCACCTGTCTGTGTGTTCACCTGTCTGTGTGTTCACCTGTCTGTTGTGTGTTTACCTGTGTGTGTGTTTACCTGTTTGTGTGTTCACCTGTCTGTGTGTGTTCACCTGTCTGTGTGTGTGTTCACCTCTCTGTGTGTTCACCTGTCTGTGTGTTTACCTGTGTGTGTTCACCTGTCTGTGTGTTTACCTGTGTGTGTGTTCACCTGTTTGTGTGTTCACCTGTCTGTGTGTTCACCTGTGTGTGTGTTTACCTGTGTGTGTGTTCACCTGTCTGTGTGTTCACCTGTGTGTGTGTTTACCTGTGTGTGTTCCTGTCTGTGTGTTCACTGTGTGTGTTCACCTGTTTGTGTGTTCACCTGTCTGTGTGTTCACCTGTGTGTGTGTTTACCTGTGTGTGTGTTCACCTGTGTGTGTGTTCACCTGTCTGTGTGTTCACCTGTCTGTCTGATTCTCTTATCTCAGCCACCACATCTTTCTCATTTTCTTCCTTTCTCAAATATGTTTTTTTTAAAAGGTTTGAAACAAGGAACAAACATAGACTTTCTATGTGTCACCTGACCTCCTCCTTTGCTCCTGTAAATATTAATATTATATAAATATTCTGGCCAGTAGAGGGCGCTGGCACTTGAAAATAAGCATGTAGTTTGGATTGGATTATTATTATTATCATTAGTAGTTTGGATATAAAAGTTAAAATTGCTTTAATTTCATATTCTTCATAGCAGGCTTAAATTCTGAACATAAACACTAAAGAGATTCGTTGGTGTTAATATTTATTTACTGTTCAGATGTTTTCATGTTGACACTAACGTAACTACATGTTCTGACTTACACACTTGAAGTTCCTTTGTTTATGTATTTAATATTTTCAGTATCTAATACAAGATGCATTCTGGGAAACGTAGGAAAATAAAACAAGGCAGGTTGGAGGAAAGTAAAGGATAATAAATGTAAAGTGAAGACAAGCAAACTAGATGTGATGTGTCAGGTGTTATTATAGAAGCAAAAACCAAACGACAATCATCTTTCATTAAACTTTTATCGGCTGTTCATAATGTGGAGAGAACGAGCTGCAGCGCAGAACGACACAGCAGCTAAATAATGGTTACAATTAAACAGCGTTATCACGGCGCTAATAACGAGTCCTCCTGAAAAAAAAACCCACAGACGACACACACGGCTAATCTCCCCTCTGATGGTGGATCCATTATAGATAGACGTGAACCATAATGACATTTATGATTTAAATATGACCCGCTCCCTGACTCGGAATAAAAATGAGCTTCTTTATCGTGTGTACCTGAGGGGCTGAGAGACTAAAGTTTGGGTTAAATCAGAGAAGTTTCAGGGGGAAAATGTCTCATTCACTCAGTTCTAGAAACTTCGTTTACATGGAAAACCTGAATTAGAAATCATCTGCATGTCACACCTGACAAGGAAACAATTAACCGGAGAAACTGGAGAAGTTCACAAAGTTTAGGGCCTGAAAACCTGTCGCTTCAAACTCTGATGATTTACCTGCGCTACTTGTTTTTTGTGTTTTAAATGTGGAACATTTTTACACTGTGTGTAACAAGATTTTTAAAAAGTTCTGGGAAGAGATAAAACATATGATAGAAGAGACTTTATCTGTACAATCAGCAGTGAAGCCCAAATGTTTCTTATTAGGTTCTTACCCCAAAGAACATAATGTAAGGAGGCGGCAGCAGATCCTCATAGATCTGTGTTTGTTACAAGCACAGTCTGCTAAATGGTTAAAGGAACCGTCTGCATGTGAGCGGGGTGTACTCTCATGAGCAAACTAATCTGGAGAGTTTGTTGGATCCTCTGTCAGGACCAGGACCAGGACCAGGACCACATGGTCTGATGATTACTGGTTACAGTGGAAACATTAGTTAGTTAGTTATTGTTGTTGACTTTTTAAAAAATGTTTTATTATTTTTATTATGTGTGCTTGTAGCTATATGTGTTCATGTATGTGATTGTTAACATTTTATTTCATGTTTTTTTTTTTGATGTTGTTTGGTTTCTTTACTTGTCTCCTGCTCATTTGTTGCTGTGGGTGTGTGACCGCTGGTTGAAAAAGTGATGATTAAAGTGTTTAAAAAATACATTTTTGGTTATTTTAAAACATTAAATATCTCAGTGGATTTAAGTTAAAAACAAATCTGCTTTGATACCATATATTCCCCTTATTTCCCATGGAAAGTTTCCAGACATTGCAGCCCTGCTCCTCTGTGAATAAATGTAATGTAAATGAAATGTTCATGATCTGTGTAATTCTTCTCTTCCTCTTCATCCTCTTCTGTCTTTTCTAGTTTTTTATTTGTAACATTCAGGGTTCACAGGACATGAAACACATCTTTTAAAACACACACACACACACACACATGTATATAAGACAGCTTTAAAACAGACCCATGTGCACAAATCCCTCGCTATAATCGCCTATCAATTTATCTGTTTTCTGCATTTAAGGAGCAGGTACTTTCATCACAATCCATAGGGGGTTACAGAGTGCACACACACACACGCGCACACACACACACTCTAAGCCAGCGGTGGTCACATCGAGTTATGCTGACATGGCCTAGCATCTGCTCGGCGGCTTCAGAATGACACCGATTTGCACTTAAATGAGTGGATTTAAGTGGCGCGCCGCCATTACCACTCGGCCATATGTGATCCCAATGTCTTTATCCTGCATTACACTGAGGAGGATGAGAGGGAGATGAGAGGAGGAGGTGGGGGGAAGAAGAATGGGAGGGGAACGAAGGAGATCAGCGGAGGGGGCGAGTGAGGGAGATTAGGACAGACAGCAGCAGAGAGAGAGAGAGAGAGAGCTGGGGAAAGAGGCCTAAAGAGAAAGAAATGGATCTGTAATGAGAGAGAGATGGAGCTGAGAGGAAGATGTTGAAAGAGAGAGAGAGAGGGGAGATAGGAAACAGAGGAGGAGGATCACATGATGAGAGAGGAGAAGAACAACGAGAAAGAATGGGCTCAGTGTGTCGTCCAGACTGTGGCTGATGTTCACTGACCACAGAGGAAGCTGACGAAGGCCAGGAGACGTGGCTGAAAGCTCTGGAAACGTCTGAACCGTCCATAACAACATTTATTCATCTGTTTTTATATTCCTGAATCAGTTACTGTCAAACTTCATCTTCTCTCTAATCTCTTCGTCTTGTCATCCTTTTGTCTCCTCCTTCCCCTCCTCTTTTTTCTCCAGTCTCTCCATCACTACTTCCCCTCTTTCACTCCTTCCCTCCTCCTGCTCCCTGATCTTTCCTTCTTTTATCCCTCCCTCATCTCCTCTTCCTTTTCTCCTTTTCTCTGCACTCTCTCTTTCCTCCATCCCTCCTCCCCTGTTCCTTTCCCATCCACATTCCCTTCTTCTTTTTTTATCTCATCACCTCCTTCCCTCTCTTCCCCCCTCTCCTCTCCAACTTTCACTCTTCCTTTTCCACTTCCCTGCATTCTCCATCTCCTCCTTTCCCATCCCCCTCTCCCCTCCCTTCCTATCTCCTCCAACTTTCTCCCTTCGGCTGATCTCTCACTCCCTCCTCCTCCTCTTTCTTCTCCCTCTAGCTACCCTCTCCCTCTCTCCACGCCTCTCTCCCTCCATCCCTCTGTACCTCCTCCTCCCTCCTCCTCTCTCTGACTTATCTCACCCCACCCTCCCCTCTCTCTCCTCCTCCAGGTGTTTTGTAGGATAAAGATTGATGAAGCCATCAACTCTGCTCTTGACATAAAACCCCAAGCAAAACGCCTTCCTCTCTCTCTCTCTCTCTCCTTCTCTCTCTCTCTCCCTTATCTCTGCAAAGCACCGCCATCGCTCGCTTCCTATCATTAATCATTAAGACCCAGCAATAGGGCCATTTGTAAAGCTGTGTAAATAAAGGGCCCATAATGGTGGATATCACTCACACCGAGGCGTAAACTAGACGTTTGTGTATGTGTGCGACTGTGTGTGAGTGTGTGTGTGAGTGTTTTAGGGGGACAAGGGACATTAGCAAATTAGCTCATGTGTCATTAGTGTGCAGGTGTGCGTGTGTGTGAATTAGAAAAGTTGGTTGGGAAACAGAGAAAGTGTGTGTGATTTGAGAGAAGGAGATAGAGGCAGAAGTGTATTTAGAAGACCTGAATTAATCATTGTTTGTGTATTGCTGAGTGTGTGTGTGTGTGTGTGTGTTTGTGTGTGTGAGTGTCGGGGGGTGACAGGAGGCATTAGGAAATTAGCACCTGTGTCATTAGCGAGCACGGATACAGAGTGTGTGGAGTGTAAAGGTCTTGGATTTAACGTGTGTGTGTGTGTGAGGGACGACAGAGAAACATCTTCCTCACATGCAGTTTTTAAGATTAAAGCATCAGAGGAGTTCGTTCTGGGATTTGATGTGGTCCTGTCTGTCTTTCAAACTGTTTGTAAAAGTCTCCAAACCCACGATGCAGTGACTCTGCTCCTGTAACCGCAGGGTACAGATGAAGTAGACAACTCAACTTTGAATCAATACGTTTAAATGAAAAACCTCACTGCACACTGCTGCGTCCAGGACCATTCACCAGGGTAACACTGATGTTCAACACTGTAAAAATCACCAGAACAAAGTGATCCATGTGTGTCCTGATCCACCACAGCCCTGGGGTTAATGTTTAGGGACCTGGTTAAGGTTACAGAACCTTTATGGTCAGTCATTATGTTTGAGAGAGTAAATGAGTGTTGTCTTGGGTAAAAGACACCAGCTTTGACTGTTGTTAGGAGAGAAGTCTTTTGGCAACTGGAAAACCAACAATGATGCTGTTGCTTTTCTTGGGAGGGCAGACAAGGTGCATGAGTTTAAGTCTGTAATAAAACAATCACTGATCCTTTGAACCGTCCTGAAATGTTCTCAGGATCTTCTGGGTCTCACACACATGCATCCCCTTTGACACTCCTTTTTTAAGACGTTAGTGAGCTGCACAGTCACTATCAACAATCCTGGAATCCTCTGAAATGCTGCTAAGCTCCATCAACAAACTACTGCAACATCCTGCTTCCAAATCAGGGACCTGGAACTCATCATCCTGCCCAACTTCAAACTCCTAACTTGCCCCCTTAAACACAACACAACAGTTAAGTGTTTCTAAAACCCCTTAAGGACCCAGGGCAGCTCCCTCTCTGACCTGTGTTTGGACATTAGCCCCTGAGAAGCCTTCAAGGACTGCTCAAACCCCTATGGGAATCCATTTGACACGCTCATATATAGATTGAAAACCTCGAAAAGTCGAGGAATCTTATGCAACACCCTTCAGCATCCTTAAAGAACCTCAAATGTTGTTTGAATCTCTTCATCAGGTGAACATGGAACCTCCTCAAGGACCCCAGTATCATTCTGAAACACTGGGACTTTGGACCCTGTGGAGGCATTCAAGGACCTCAGAGAAACCTGTGCAATTTGCCCAGGCAGATTCATGGATACATTACTGTAAGAATTCAGTAAGAACCCGTAAAACCACTAGAATATGGTGAAAATGACCCCTCAGATACAGTATATTCATGCACATGCACAACAAAAAAATATCACAGAACCTCCTGAAATATCCTTGAAAGATGATTTCAATCATTCAGGGACCACGACACCTCTCAAAGAAGTTGAGGAATCTCTTCAAAGACCCATTAAAGGCCTTCAAGGACACATGAAACCTCCTCGAGAGCCGCTGCAACTCCCTGAAGGAGCTTACAAGACTTTCTCAAATTGCAGGTGTTGAAATGAGTGAACTTTCATCAGAGAGCGATACACTCTTTGCATTAAATGCACCGCAGACTCCCAGAAGGTCAGTATCACTCTGACGGTCGTCTGCGACTCTCACCTTCTGATCAATATGTTTTCCTGTCGATCGGCAGTGCAGCCCGAATGGCAAAGTGTCAATCAATCTGCGCCTGCCAATAAAAATGATTGCTCGTCAATGTGTTTATTTGCATTTAATGATCTTAATTACCATTCCCAGGACACACACACACACACACACTCTCTAACTCTCTCCTTATACATATTGAGGCCTGTCCTCCCTTCTAACCTCCTGCCCTCAATCCCTCCCCTCCCTCCTCCTCTACTTAATAATCCAAAATGTTCAGAATAAGACATGAGCAGGAGGTCTGACTCTCTCCTCTTTCCATCCTCCGTCCTTTTTACCACTGACAGGTTCAGATTGTTGTTCTAAGAGTCTGACAACATTATGGTAGGATTCCTACAGAGACAGAGCTTTTTATTAAAGAGGAAGATCCTTTTAGTTTAACCAGAAACATCTCTATATATCACCACCAGACTCCATTGACAAAAACAGGAATTTTACTGAGCAGAACACAGGAGCTGCTGGAATACCACTGCCTCCATCTGTTAGTGTGTTTGTGTTACTGTGTGACTTTCAGTGGTGGAAGAAGTAATCAGATACTTTACTGAAGTAAAAGTACCACACAATAACTCAAACACACTAACAGACAGAGGCAGCAGTAGAATAACAGCTCCTGTGTAGTGCTGGGTAAAAGTACTGTTTTTGTCTATGGAGTCTGGTGGATTTGAGGACGGTGCTAAAACAGCTGTTTCTGGATAAACAGATACAGTAAAACAACTAAAATGTACCAATAAATAGACAGATAAATAAATAGAGACGTGGACCATTTTAATAAAAGGATGTCTCACCTTTTCACTGTGGGTTTTTGTTCTAACTTTATAATTCAAAGGCGACTAACAGAAGACCTGAGGGTTGTAGACGGTTCATAGGATAAAAGCAAATCTGGTGAACAGGTCCGAGACCATTAGTGCAGAGTCTTATGAAATAAGTTATTATTCCATCCCTCATGTCTGAGTAAAGCTGTAACATTCACGTACGGAGGAGCTGGGCGAGAGTCCTCACAAGTATAGAAGCACAAATGTGTGTGTGTGTGTGTGTGTGAATAGATGTGCCGTTAAAAACACGTCACCTCTGATCCGTGCTGAAATAAAGTCACACCTCCCACACACACACACGGACATATAAACACCATATATCAGACATGCACACACACACATTTGTCATGCTTCGTGCACACACACACAGTCTAAAGCACTCTACCATGCACTTATGTACACACACAATTCTGCCCTCTCACTTCAATAAAGCAAGCATCAATTTTGGTCTCCGACGGCGATGCTGATCTCTTTACAGCTTCCACGGCATCAAAGTAATGGCCGGCTGTAAATCTGAACCCGAGGAGGAGATGGAGAGGAGGAGGAGGAGGAGGAGGAGGAGAGAGGAGAGGAGCTCCTAAGGAATGTGTTGACATTTTAAATGTAGCCTGTTATTTTCAAATTATTCAATGTGTCCATTTGAAGGGTAAAATCCATTCATTTAACTTTGACCTGGACAAGAAAACAGCGTCCAGACTGACAGGAAACACTGACACCTGATCTGATTCCTCTGAGCCTTCATCAGCACAAACACACACACTCGTCCTGCTGCACTCAACACTCGCTAAAGCACCAAATGTGGATAAATCCGCCTCTCAGAGTAGTCCCCGACAGCCGCACTGTTTCCTCCCGTCTGAGAGCACCTGTCTGTGAGGGGGTTTAATCAGCAGCTACACTAGTTTGAACCAATGCACCAGTTAAAAGGAGACACTGACTCCTTTAATATCAAGTCAAACTAAGGCCCTGTTCACACCTGGGATTCACATCTGGCTTCACATGTGTCTCAAGTGATGGAAAATCTCATGAGCTGGAGAACAGATGATGAGTTCAGGTGTCTCAGTCACACTAGAAAAAAGTGACCTTTGACCTTTGACCTCTAATCTACTCAGTTCATCTTTAAGTCTGAGAGCAGATGTGAACGTGGTCTGAGCGATCAGATCAGAGCTGTCTCACAAACCCAGTGAGAGCAGGTGAGATCAAGACTATTCAAAAAAATGCATCTGCATGTGTTTGAGTCGTGGGTGATGTTCTGCTCAGGAAGGTCAGAGTCTCTGTCTTCTGTTACAAGATTCATGCAAAGTACACAAAACGATGTGTGTGCTGAAGAAAAAGAACAAAAGTATCTCGTGACCTCTGACTCCTGAGGAAGCTAACGGCAGCTGGAGCATGTTTTTTTAACATCTCCAGTGTTTTCATTTGTTCTTCTTCAGAGCGGCTGAATTCTCTTCTTTCATGAAAGAAAAAAACTTCAAACTGTTGATTTGGATCCTTTCAGCTGCAGCGGCGGCGACCTTGTGAAGGTAAAGCGTACACCTGCCTCAACCTTCAGTCCCTGTGAAATGCATGAAGGGGGACGTGACGTGTGTTGAAGCGAAGCCTGAATATCCCGACGTGTTTTTAATGCTGCGAGGTCGGAGGGAGCGAGCGTCGAGCGGGTCAACGCCCCCAGCTCACCTCCCACCATCACTCACGTCTCTAATGCATGAAAAGGAGAGTGAGCGGAGTGTGTGTGAAGCTAAATAACCAGCTGAGTGTGTGTGTGTGTGTGTGTCCTCCAGCAGGTCAGAGTCCCTGCTTCACCTCCTGCTGTCCGTCTGTCTGTAATGTATGAAAGCGTCTCCTCTGACTTTAAATCCTCGCCGTGCAGGCGGAGCTTCACCTCTGACCTCACTCGCTGTGCAGCTTCATCCATTTCAATGGCAGCTGTGTATAAAGCCCTGTGTCTAGACACCACACACACACACACACACACACAAGCAGACGCAAGTAGCTTTTAACGTGCACACACACATTCAAACACAGCTACCACATGGTCACAAGTTTCTCAGTTTACGGCGGTCTTGAACGCACCATGAGTCTACGTCAGGGTTATTAACCTGACTGTTATCAGTATCTCGTCTTTCTCTCCTTCCTCCTCCTTCATTCACAGGAAGAGAAGAAAAGAAAAAAGAAAAAAGAACAAATGAACAAACGTTTTTTCTTTTAGTCTCAGAAAGTCAAACACTCTGACTCAAGTCGACGGGGACTCGTCTCATTGTTGGCCGAGTCGTATCTGCTGTGTGTTTCCCTGTGAGCCCCCGCCTCCCCACTGCCGCCACCCACGCCACGTCCCGTCCCATCATCCCCCTGGTGCGTCGCCGCGGCGATCAGTCAGAACAAAAAGGCGGAGGAAGCTCTCTGAGGTTCAGATAACCTCCTGCAGCTTTTCTGTCAGCATGCTAATACACCTCCTTTCACAGCGGACGACAGGGACACACACACACACACACACACACACACACGCAACAGGAAACAAACGTGACGATTAAAAACAACAAACTTTGTTTTCTGTTCGTTTTTCTTTACTGTTTGTTTTCACCCTCTCCTCTTTTTTCAGTCTCTCCTCCTCTTCTTTCACTCCAGTCTTCCCCACTCATCCCTCCATTTCTTTCATCCCCCACTCCATCTTTTTTCTTACTATATCTGCTGCTCTTCCCCTTATCTTTATCTGTCCCTCATTTCATTTTTCCTCTTCTCCGCCCACTTCCACCTTTTCTGTCGTCCATCTCTCTTTCCATTTCTCTATCAGTTTTTTGTCTTTCATGCTTTTTTCCTTCTTCTTCACCCCGTCGTCCTCCATCCCTCTATCCTCTGATTATCCAAAGTTTCTCCTCCTCTCTTCCTCTTTTATTTCTTCTCTAATCCTCTTAATTCTTCTTTTGTTTGCAGCTTTTCTTCTTTCTTCTTTCTTTTCACCTTTCTCTTTTCTCTTTTTCTTTTCTTTCCTCTTCCTTTTCGTTTCATCATCTTTTGTTCCCCTCATCCCTCCATCCATAACAATTTAACTAAAAGTAAGAACAAAAACTGAATTTCTTCTCCTCTGATGTTTCTCTCTTCTCTTTCTTCCTCTGTCCATCCCTCCATCTTTTCACAGGACACACACACACACACACACACACACACACACACACACACACACACAGCTATCAGAATCATTATAGATATTATATTATCAGAATGACACGGCAGCTCTGGAGTCAGTGTGATCAATTATGAATAAAACTCTGTGTGTGTGTGTGTGTGTGTGTGTGTGTGAGAGTTCACCAGGGTGGCTCAATTAACTGTGACCTTCCTCCGATCCACCCAACCTCCCCCCCTCCTCCTCATCATCATCCTCACCCCATCTCCTCACTCCTCCATCTCCCAGAATGCCCCTCTTTGACCTCATGCAAATGGCCGACCTCCCCGACTCAATCACACAGGAGAGAGAGAGAGAGAGAGAGAGAGAGAGAGAAAAGGAGGAGAAATGAAGAAAGACAGTGAGTGTGGAAAAAAGTTAAATTAAAATTAAAATATAAAATAATATTTTGCCAAAGTTGAACAAAATAAAGAATAAAAACAAGACATAGAAAATGAATTCCAATTGATTTAAAAAGTTAATAAAATGAAAGGGATATTTAAAATAATTAAATTAATTAAATTTACAAAATCAAGTAACAATAAAATATTAGATAAGATTTCAAAATATAAAACAAATAAAAACACAATGAACAAAATGAAAGAAATATGAAAGATTAAAACAGAATAACAATCAAGCAGTAAAACTTAAACAAACTTAAAAATAAATTAGAAAAATATTAAAATTCATAAAAAGAACAAAAAGTAACAAAGCAAACAGAGTCAACAGATAAAAATTTAAAAATGGAGATGGAGTAAACAAAGAAAATCCAGTGTGTAAAGTAAAACAAAGAAAGGAGGAGAAAAGAAAAGAAACAGAATGAGAGAGGAGCAACTGCTGTAATTTACAGATTCAGTTTTAATGAAGGAGAGAAACTGATCCATGAAAAAAGAAAAGATGAAATAAGTTTTAAATAAGTTTTCAGATATATATTTATGAACTGTAATTATGTTCCACCGCACATCGATCAGCGTCGCAGCTCGTTCTCTGAGAGGAAAACTAAAAGAGGAAAATGGCAGCGATTGAAAACAGGATGTAGCAGCTCAGAGAAGAATCTGTCTCCTATAAAAAATCTGTGTTGCTGTTATTTGCTATTAGCTGCACTTTGGATGAAATAATGAAAAATACAAAGATCTCTCCTTTCGTTCATCCGTACCACTCTCTCAGTCTGCACCTCTATCCTCTGGAAACAGCGCCCCCTCGTGGCGGCAGGCGTATTGGACCTCTGTCGTCATGGTTACAAATAATGAACAGGCAGTTAAGCTAATGAAGCGCTCTGGGTTTGGTCGGGTTTAGGGCACAAAGACATCGTGGTGAGGTCAGATCTTTAGAAAACATTGTGGGCCACGTTAGAATGAGCACTTCCTTAAAATGAAAGGACCTTCGTCGCCATGGTTACGGTGATGAAAAAACGTTGTTAAGATCGCAGAGCTAATGGTTTCACACAGGAACAGACCCGTCCATCCACCCCGACCTCTTCCTTTCCCGCTCGTTATTCTACGTCACCTGACTTCCTCTATCGCTCCTGTCGTCATTACTCCGTCCACTAGAGGTCGCCCTAACAATAAAGTGCAACTATGGCTCGTAATAACCTGCTGCAGACTAATACTACAGCACGTTTCTTTTGAAGATTGTCATTGTTTATCATGTCTTTATTCTCCACGTCAGGAAATGAGACCGTTGGTGTTTTTGGATTTACAAAATAAAAGCTCTGCTTCCAGGACGTTGGTGAGAGCAGAGGAAGAGGAAGCAGCCGGCGGTCTGACAGTCTGCTGGAGCTGCTTAATGCTAATTCATTCAATGTTCCCCTGCAGACCAGCAGCAGCCCACTGGGAATACTGGGAGGAGTGTGTGTGTGTGTGTGTGTGTGTGTGTGTGTGTGTGTATTATTGCCAGTCCTCTCTGAGGGAATGTGGATTGGAGTGAAAGTGAGCAGAGATCAGGCTCTGCCTCGCTTTCCAATGACCCTGTGTGTGTGTGTGTGTGTGTGTGTGTGTGTGTGTGTGTGTAGTGAACACAATAACCCTCATGTGCACTGGTGTGTGTGTGTGTGAGCAAAAATGACCTTGTGCGTGTGTGTGTGTGTGGCAGCAGGTCTGAACACTGGAGAGCCTCTTTAAATGACAAAGACAGAAACAAATCGCTTCACACACCTCTGACACACACACACACACACACACACACACACACACACACACACACACACACACACACACACACACACACACACACACAGAATCCAGTGAACAATAGAAGAGAGAGAGAGGTTCAGGCTGAATGTTGATCGCCCTGCACAGATCTCTGTAACAGAGGGATTTAAAGGTCTCATTCTGCTGTTTGTTTACCATCTATGACATCAGAGATAAACAAACAAACAAACAAACAAACAGCGGTGGACGTCACATGTACATTTACCAACAGCACTGTGCAGCCATAGTTACAGTTTAGTTTAGATGTAGCTGTTGTTTGTTCTGGTGTTGAATCATGACTGTGTGGGAGAAGAGTCACATGAATTTCTTTTGTACAATTTGTACTATAATAATACTACAATAATACTACAATAATACTGCGATGATACTGTGAGTGTGTTCTGTTACACAGCTCGGCAAAATCCAGAATGATTCAGCTCCACAGACGATGAAACATTGATAAATATGGAGTTTAATCAGGATTATAAAGATAAAAAACGCAGGATTTGTTCGTGATTCATGAACTTTTCAGTGGAACATGACGCCTCAGAAAATTACTCCAATGACTTTTCTTTATTTCTGAACTGTGTGTGATGTGTGTGAAGACGAACGTGCAGCCTTCTGGATCTGGTTTGTAATAATCTGTCCGGCCCTGTAAAACATCCACACGTCTTCCTGTGACTTTGTTCCAGAGTCAAACAGGTAGAAAATGTAAAATACGACTCAAACTAAATCAGAGTTTCCTTCGTAAACACAACGAGGACGACGGAGCAGACGCCATTTTAAAGCCAAACTCTTTATATCACCTGTGTTTATGTGTGTGTGTGTGTGTGTGCTCTCCCATGCCGCTGCATATGCCGGCCTGGCATGAAGCAGAGCTGGCTGCCGACCATATTTGGGCGTGAACGGGCGAGAATCCAGCAGACTAATTTGGGTCTGGCCGGGACGACGCAGTTATTATTTTCCTCTGGACCATCAGGCAGAGGACACACAGCCATCTGCTGCGCAGACACACACACACACACACACACACACACACACACACACACACACACACACACACACACACATCTCAATTAGATCACTAAGAGGGCAGCTGCAAGCATTGCCTGGCCTCATAAACAGAAACACACACATGCAAACACACAAAAACACATATATATACATGAACACACACACAGACACACACACACACACACATCATGCTGTGTTGTTGGATCAACAGGGTGTTACAGAGATTCTCCTGCTGTCGGCCTCTACAGAGAACGACAGGAGAGAGACACACAGTGTGTTTCCATCCACCTGGTTCATGTGCATTTTGACTCAATGAGCACACAAACACAAATAAAAACACAACAAAATCCACTTCTGCCTTCAAATCTTTGAGGAAATTAGCAATAAAATGGGGGAAAAATTACTCAGAATAAGCAAAAGTATCTGCCAACAGAACAGGAAAATTTCAGCTCATATTAAATTATTTACCACCAGTTAAAAACGAATCTTATACAAAAAACAAGAATATCTTTCCAACAACACCAGTAAAACTGCACAGGTAGAATCTGGTTGTCAGTCACAGATCCACACCTCTAGACCACCAGAAAGATTAAAAAGTACAGAATAACATCCCATTCAGACAGAGACATGTTGCTGAAAAGACGTGTGTTCGATCTCCACTCTGATGAGCTGATGAGCCACATTTCTGCTGCTGTCGGTCGCAGCTCCTTCATTTCCAAGTATTCTGAGTGTGTGTGTGTTCTCTCTGCCTGAACATGAACTACAAACATTGAGGTTGTGCAGGTGATGCAGCAGGTAGCCGCCTGCAACATGAGCAGACTGTATGAAGCCTCAGAGTTTCACCGAATCTGTGAACAGCTGGACGATGAAGCACATTAGATCCGGACAGTAACACAGCTATACACTCACTCATCACAGGTGTCACCTTTGAACCTTAAAACTTTCCTCTCTAATAAAGCTTATAGTCTGGACTGGCTCAGATCCTCTCTCTATCTGTACGTATTCATATCCCATAAATACATGTCACTAACTCCACATCTTCCCTTCCCTGTATTTTCATCTCTCTCTCCTCTCTTGTCTCTTCCTGCAGGTATTTCTCCCTCTGGAGCTGCAGAGTCTGATCCGTGATGACAAACCTCCTGCTCCTCCTACGATCCTGCTCAACACCTATACACCTATATATATTTAAAATGATCAGTCCTACTTCTAGTCTTGTTGCCGTTGTTATTGTTACTATGGTGGCAGATGGCCGCCCACCCTGAGTCTGGTTCTGCTCAAGGTTTCTGCCTCTGAAAAGGAACTTTTTCCTCCACACTGTTGCCTGGTGCTGTTCATGGTGGGACCTGTTGGGTCTCTCTTTTAAATAACTTTTTGTGTGATTCAGCACTACAGAAATAAAACTGACTTGACTTAACTTCTCTTTTTTACATTTTATCAGAGACTTATCCTGTAGGTCTGACTGTTAACGGAGAGAGTGTTTTCACTTTGCAACAGCCTACGCTAATGTCGTTTTGTGGTGGTCTAAAAAGTGCTCAGACTGACGGATGATGACAAGAAAGTTTGGAAAGGAAAGGAAAACAAGGACCCATGTGATCGGCACCTGTGCTACAAGATACAACATACTGCAGCGCACTGGAGTTAAGGGATGATTTTCACTATGTCTTCAGGATTTTTCACATCAGCTTATACAAAGTGTTTTACATTCAGATTTTTAAGTTGATTTGGGCCGAAGCTGAACAGGAACAAGTCCTCTGTCTATAAAGTGAGTGTTTTTTTTTTTTTGATGGAACACACACACACACACACACATAAAAACACACTTTTAAGAACTGGAGGACTCAGCTCACATCACAGTAAAGTGTAGATGATGCCTCACAACATGGTTTCTGACATGTAGAGGGTGGGGGAGGGGCTGGGTTAAGATGTCTACTCTGTATTTGCTGTAGCAGCAGTTCAGCATTAAGGCCTTTTCACACCGAGGGTTTTTTCCCCCCGCACGATTAATTCACAAGGATCCCAGTAGTTGGTCTCTGCCTCCTCAAATGCAGCAGTTGCATCCCCACAAGATCTCACACTGTCCCTCAAACATCCTAAAAAATATGTTAGCAACTGGCCACAGTGGAGCCTCAGCGTCTGTATATTCACAGGAAGGATCTCACATTTCCGCGTTCTACATTCGCGTCGTGCCGTTTCTGAAAAAGCCTTTACTCTTGAACTTGCTGGACCTGATTCCAGCAGTTTAAGCTGCTGACTATCACTCAGTTAGAGGGAGATCGTACCTGCAATAACAGGTGTTCAGGGAGGTGTTTTCTGACCCATCACAGTGATTCTGAAGCTGAGACAAAAAGGCTGGAAAACCTAAATAAAAAATCTCAGTGTTTGAGCAATAAACTATTCATCATTCTGACAATACAGGACAACAGTCTAACAACACCATTTTCTACTATTTTGTATTTAGAAAAGAGACATATGCAATTAGTGAAATGTTCCTTTTTTAATTAACAACGGCAGTACGTCGCCTCGCAGCACCAAATCATTAACTCGGTTTTCTGGTTTTGCAAACTTAATTGTCCAATGAAACTAATTCTAATATGAATCAAATCTGAAAGAAATACTCACAATTAATTTTACACATTCAAATCTCTTGGAATAAATTATCTCTGCCCTGATGACCACTCCACTAACAGACTGAGACTGGACAAAGTCATTATTTTGCAAGTCACAAGTTGATTGGAAGCACTTAAGTTCATGAGAGACCAAACTTCCAAAATCAGTCAGGTATTAAGATTTCGATGCACTAATCTGATTTTAATCATTATTTTTTGGCTCCAAAAGCTAAAGCACAAAATAAGTCTGCACAACCTCTGCATTTACTTACATTAACAATCATAAACTGGTTCTTAAAGGTGATACAGAAGAAATATTTTCACATTAAAAACCACATGAAATGACCCCCTACGCACACACACACACACACACACACACACACACACACACACACACACACACCTTATGCCTTATGAGCTCCTGCACTGAGCCATAAATAGGTTTGTGGGTCTTATAAAAAATGCCATAATTTATATTTTAATAACCGAGAGAGAAGATATTTATACAGAATGTAAAGTAGCAAAGGTGTGAATGACACAGTGTGTGTGTGTGTGTGTGTGTGTGTGTGTGTGTGTTTACAAGATATGTGCGCTCAGTTTGCATTTATGCAGGTATACGTGTGTGAGTCCTTAATATGTACATGTGTGTATCTGTGGGATTAAATTTGTGTAAAACCTACGTGTGTATTTGTTTATAGGAATGTGTGTGTGTTGGTGAAGTTGTTTGCTTGTGTGTGGAGTACAGTGAGTCTGTGTGTGTGTGTGCGTCTTGATTGTAGACTGGCTCATGAAGTGTGGCATTTTGGTGTCTGCTGCTCTCTGCATGCATAATGAATAGCCAGGTGTCTAGGAGGGGGTCACACACTCACATCCAATGAACTGTCAGACAGACACACAAAAGCTGAAACACTGCTACACAAACTGTCGAACACACATACTGTATGCACATGTGCAACCCACAGCACACACACACACAGTACACACACACACACACACAGTAGCATTCGGTCACATGGTGAGTGGTGAGGCGGTCAATCATGTAAACACACACACACACACACACACACACACACACACAGGCTGGTGTCAGGATGCTCAAGGTCATGGTTGTTTGTGGCGTCCTGCAACAGATGTGGAGACTACGGCAGGAAGTCAAAACCTCCAACACTAAACTGTGAAGAGCAACTGATGATGGGTCAGTGCAAAGGTCGTGGGGAGGAGGAGGAGGAAGGACAGAGGAGGAAGATGAGGAGGGAGGAAGCGGTGAAAGGAAGATGAGGGAGGAGGAGGAGGGAGGAAGGGAGGAGGAAGGGGCAGGAGAAGAAAAGAAGGAAGATGAGAATGGAAGAAGTGGAGAATGGGGAGGATGAAGAGATTAAAGACACAAAGGGGCAGAAAGTGGAGGAGAGAAAGGAAAGCAGGAGGAGGTGAAAAGGTCTGGCGAAAGGGAGGAGAGAAGGACATGAAGAAGAGACGAAAAGGACAGAAAAAAGACAGAGGACGGCCAGGAAGGAGAGAAGAGACAAAAGCAAAGGAGTCAAGGAAGGCAGAGGGAGAAGAAGAAGAAGAAGGAGGGAGGAGTGGAGGTCAAGAGCTTCCAGCTCTGATAGCTGCTCATTCAGAAGGCCTGCACCTCCCTTAATGAGAAGGGAGAGAAAAGGAAAACCTAATAGTAATTATTCTCAGTGGGTCAAACAGAAGTATGGAGTCATCGGAGGTACCACACACCACACACTCACACACACCTCACTCCTCACACACACCCATCTTCATTACCTGAACCGATGCAGAGCAGCTACACAGAGGCCAAAATCAATAACTCTCTGCTGTATAGGCACTCTGCACACACACACACACACACACACACACAGACAGACAGGCACACACACACAGACACACACACACACACACACACAGACACACAGACACAAACACAAAGACAGACACAGACAGACACACACACACACACACACACACACACACAGTCTTTTGGAGGAGGATATTCATTCATTAGGGTCAGTCAATAGGAAGACAACACACACACGTATACACACAATCCAAAAGGGTGTGTGTGGTAAGTTAATGTATTTTCGTAATAATGTGTGTTTCTACAGTAGGAGGGACAATCTGATTAGGTGTAGTTTCTGTGTGTGTGTGTGTGTGCTACATACAAGGTGAGACTGGCCTCACCTTCCTCTGTATGTGTGTGTGTGTGTGTTATGACTCTGACTGTGATTTGCTTCATCCCATGTTGTGTTGTTGGAGATCAAGTGGGACTCTGTTAGGTTGAAGTTTATGCTTCCTGTTCAGCTGCATGGTTGAACAGTGAGGATCATCAGCTACTTGTGGCGTTATTCACCTCCCAGCACAGAGAAGGACTGACAACTGAAACACACAGGTGTGTTATAGCTATCAGGGGTGCCTGCTTTGCCCAGTGCTGCTGCTTGTTAGCCAGCTAACCTAGCCAAAGTTAGCACCCAGCAAATCAGCCTTGTTTTTTATTTGTTTAAAGCAACATATCAACTGCAGCGGCCAGATTCAGGTTTTTGGACTGAATCTATTCAAACAACATGACACAACGCTGCAACATCTTAACAACAGGAGAAGAAGAAGTTGGACCAGGAAACAGGATTTTCATTGATCGTGACGTCTAACTTAACAATCAGATCGTCGCTCCGTCCTCGTGTGCTGTCGAGTAAGATCGAAACTGTAAACACCTTAACACCGTTTACACCAGAGATCAACGAGAAGGAACAGGTTTGGGGGCGTCAGACTAGACATTAAAAAAATCGTACTAGACTTTTCGCCGGGGTGTCACAGTGCATTGAACCTGTTCGTCATTCATGATTCATATTCAGACTGAGGCATCATCTGTTTTTCACGTATTGGGTTAACTCATAAAGAGTCACGCACCTGTTAATAAGCAGCTAGTTAATGGTGAAGAAGCGGCAGCCTGGACATAAAGGGTACTTAAATGTTTATATTATGTTGTATATGACACAGTTTGTATAAATTATCTCTCAAATTTCTAATCTCTAATTCAATATTTCCAAATTCCCCCATCTTAACTGCCTGTGAAAGTTTCTGGACATTTACTCTCCACTTGGCCAACCCTGAAACAGATTGATTGACAGTGTCCCAACACACACAGTGTTATACTGGGACACTTTGATGCAGCAAAAAAGGACAGTTATAGTTAAAAAAAGAGCTTAAGAGCAAGAAGCAAGAACTATATTTACAAGGAACATAAATATACATAATTAAAAAGTAAAGTGTAGAGTGCAAAAACAGTGCAGTGGATTAAGTTCGATAAAGCGTTAATGTAACGGTAGTGGGGGGGTTATAGTCTGCATGTCTGCGCGGTGTGTGTTGGGTACTGTAGTACTACTAGTGTACTCAGCACAGGAGGTCTGTGTCTTCTAACATCAGATACATGGTGTGAGCTGCCACACACACACACACACACACACACACACACACACAAAGACATCTGAGTGTGTGTCTAATGGTGTATTTACGCGGAAGACCACGGTGGAACACTCGACTTCTCAGCGGCAAATCTCTCACACACACACACACACACACACACAGCCAGGCTCCAGTGTGTCTAATGTGCTGTCGTTTATGAAGATCATGGCAGAAAACTTCACTCCTGGAGCACAATACACTGATTCACACACACACAGGCGTTAATACTCCAGGAGGTCAGTCAGGTTAATTACATGTGGTTCCCTACTGTTGCTGCTGATACACCAGGTCTGTGTTTCTCTCTCTCGCTCTCTCTCTCTCTGTGTGTGTGTGTGTGTGTTATAACCTGACACTGAATATACTCTGTATGTATGACTCTCTTATTAACATTAATTGTGTGCCTGTGTCTGTGGAGAGAGAGTAGGCGGGATGATGTATGGCAGGTTGGAAAAACCCATTCATATAAAGATTTTTCTGAAGATAAACATTGCTGACTGGCTGTGTGAGGACTCTGTGTACGCTCTCTGACGCACTGACATACATCAAAAGAGATGAGAGGAGAATAAAGCCCCTGTGTTTTGAATTTGACAGTTTAAATGATACCTGGTGAGACTGAAAAATGTGTAACAGTTGTCTAAATTGGCACCTTTGGTTTGGATGTTTGGAGGAATTCAGAACGGCATCTGATTTCTCTCTCTTCTTGTCATGTTTCAAACATTTTAAACAGACAGTGCCGTTTGGTGTTGACCTTTAACCTCTCGTCTAGTAGTCAGATGACTAGTCAAACTGACACTTAGGATGATATATGTGTGTATATGTGTGTGTGTGTGTGTGTGTGTGTCACGGCTGCTCCCTGCCTGTGTCCGTTTAGTCTGCCCTCTCAGCTGATGAGATGCTAATGAGATGTTAATCGTCAATGAGCCTCATCAATGTCCATCCATGCTGGGTTCCTCATTAACACACACCCTGACTCATTCTGTGTGTGTGTGTGTGTGTGTCTGTGTGTGTGTGTGTGTTATACATTGTGTGTATGTATTTGTTAGTTGCGTGCATGTTGGCATGTATCAGTGTGTGATGCCAGGTTCTGGTCCTGATTGCTGCTCTTCATGTCGTCGCCCTTCACACCAACTCACTGCCTTTGTCCTCTAACAAGTCAATTATCCTCAGGTGACATTTAAGCACATCACTAATGCTAACTAGCTTAGCATCAAAGGTTATACCTAGGATGCTATAATCTCAGCTAACGTGATAGTGACTCCCAGATTATTTGCATGGGAAAGGAAATGCACCAGAACAGTCCAGTGGACGGTGGGCTATGAACACACCTTAGACCTGGAGTTATCCTGGTTACTTCCATTTCTCTGGATGACTGCTGCCATCCTGTCACGATCTTTACTGTCATTTATTTCACTCTTAATTTCCACTGGAATCAGAAGCTTACAGGAGAAAAACATATTCAGCTGCATAGCTTTGTTGTAACCTTTTAAAGGAACGTAATCAAACATCCAGAGTTTTTGTTTTGTGCAAAAACAAAGGGGATATCCTAAAAGTTACTGATATTTTAGTTTAGATTTCTCCTTTGTGTTTCCCTGGACAGTGAGCTGAAGCCCTCATATTATCTTCAAATAAGCATTTGATGTATTTTTGCACAGAACGAGAACGGTGGATTTTGTTGCACTTACACTGATACAAATAAAACATCAGGAGCACTCACAGAGGAAGCAGATACTGCTGATTATCTAATAACGATGGCACAGGATACAGTCACACACCAGGGACGATTACAGACGAGAAACACGTGAGGGATGAAAAAAGGAGGGAACAGGACAAAGACAGGAAGTAAATGTACAAAGACAAACCAAGAAAAGTAACTACAAAATAAAACAGGAAGTAACAAAAAACCCCCGCAAAGGACACAAGCAGGAGGAGAATGCCAAAATAAAACCAAGGAGTGAAAAGCCACCAGACAATATTATAACAAATCATGGTGACGTATTAAACCTAAATTTATAGGAATCTGTTGATAGGAAAAGCATCTTTTTAGGAGACATTATTGGGTCACTACATAGCAGAATCAGCTTGGAGGATTCAGAGAAAACCTCATGATGTTAACCTGTCTTATAAACCTTTGTAAACGACCTCCGATCCAGTATTTATTCCATTCTTTCTCTGACGGAGGCTGCTGAGGTTTCTTGGAATATTGCGACACAACCACTAAGCCTCTGTGGGTCATGGATTACTTCATGCCCCTTTAAGAGTAACACAACACAGACAGTGGAAAAAGGCTGAGATGTGGAGATAATCACAACCTGTGTTTTTCTCTTTACAGTTTTATCATCTCGTCTGATTGAGGTCCAGGTTTAGCGACGAGCAGCTCCAGGTGAAGGGAAGCAAATCTGCCCGATTCAGAGGGATTAAAACGGATTAATTAGACTTGGAAAGCGAGTTGAAAGGTGGGAGCGAAATATGTGTGTGTAAATTATGCTGATATGACGCTGATGTAAACACCGTCTTTCTCACACACACAGACGTGGTTGTGCTATAAACAAACATAACCTTGCTGACTGCTTCATTAAGTCCCAGGTTGCCTCCCAGAGGTTAAACAGGCCTCAGATTATTAGAGCAGCGACTCCAACCAGAGCTTGCACCACACATTGTTTTCTGCTGCATGTTTGTTTGGTATTTTTTTCTTCCTTCTGCCTCTTTTGGTTTACAGCAGGAATTATGTACGAGGTCGGCAGTGTCTCGAAAGGTCAGTGAAAGGTTGTAAGAAGCACAAAGGTTGGTGTAACACTCAGAAAACAACATTCAAGCCCCAATAACTGACATTTTCTGCAGGAGAAACAGCCTTTAAAAACAACCCCAGTTTACCAGTAAACCTGAAGCTGCATTCTCTACCTCTGATGTCTACTTTTCATTTCGTTATGAGCAGGTTAACTCGTGGCAGCAGAGTGTTTGGGATTACTGCCTCCGTGTTTAAGAATGTGTGTATTCTGTAGTAAATCATTCCTGTGTTCTTAGTATCTGTCAAAATAAACTTCATTCAACCTGACTAGACACCGAAAATAATATCAATGCTACACTTAAGGCGAAACCGAGCCCAGTCCCTGTCTGATTAAAGCCAGACTTGAGCCTGACCCAAGCTCAAGCCCAATCTAAACCTAAGTCAGGCTTGAATCCAGCACAAGCTAAGATCCAGTTTAGATCTGCACTAAGCACAGTTCTTGTTAACATTCAGATCCAAGCTCGACCTGAGCCTGAATCACACCTGCTCTGAGCCCCAATCTGTGCCTCACAGGAGCCACATCTAAGCCCGTCCAGTCCCTGATCCAAACCACAGCTGAGCTTGATCATCTCAACCAGACCTGAGACCAGTTCAAACTACACCTGAGCCAAATCTGAGGCTGAACCAGGCTTCACGTCCAGCACACAGTCATCCTGCAGCCAACGCCTCTTTTACCTGAACTTAAGTTCACATTAGACACATGAAAATATTCCTGAGAACAGGCCCTAATCTGGCAAAATAAAATTGCAATAAAAATAGAAGAAACCAGTCGACCCAGTTCGAGCTGACCTCAGCCTGTTTGGTGGGTATTTTGTTTTTCATGCCCTTTGTTGTTTTCCACTTGTATTTGCATATTAATAACACATACAGACACACTGGGACTTTAGATTGTGTGTGTGTGTGTCATGTGTGGTTAGCACATGTGACTTGCATAGTGTGTGTGTGTGTGTGTGTGTCCTTGGTCTGTCTGCACACACACACACACACATGCAGAAAATGAAGTAACATACAAACAGACACGCACCTTAAGAAAACAGCAACATACTCACACACACTCTCAGTCATTGTCTCTATCTCTTTTCCTCTCACACACACACACCCTGTGGCAGCAGCCTGTGTGTGTGTGTGTGTGTGTGTCTCTTTATGAAATCACAGAGGGTCTGACCGCCTCATAGTAATTATGCTAATTGCCTGGATGCCCTTGCCTTTATTTATGCGCGGCTGCTAAGATAAATAAAAGGAAATTGCTTTGGATCTAACTGTATTCATTTCAGCATGCTAACTAGAACGCTAACGCCCCTCTCTGCATTGTGTGTGTGAGCGAGTGAGCGAGTAGGAGAGTGTGTGTGTGTGTGTGTGTGTGTGTGTGTGTGTGTTGGGGGGGGGGCACAGATTTGTTTACCCTTCACAAATTCTGCAGGTAATTGCAATTTTGATTGTACATTTATTTATTTTATTCTGTGTGTGGACGGGTTGTGTTGATGTGTGCGTGTGTGTGTGTGCGCGGTGACTGAGGTGGGAGGTTAGTGTGTGTGTCAGTGTGTGTTTGTGCCTCCTGTCTCTCAGTCCTCTGTCATAATGAAATGTTTTGTTCTATTAAGCAGAATGTAACTGTCTGAGGCCACAGACTGATTCACTGCAGTGAAACTGAAGCTACTGAACAAAACAACCAGGAGAAAAGTTTTCACCTTAAAATAACATTAATGCACCTATTAAACATTATCACACGATTAAAGGGTTTTAAAGGGATTTGAAATAGATGAATAAACAGTGATTGTTACACACAGAGCTGCAACTAACAAATATGTTTATTCTGATTTTAATCCTCTGATTAGTCGATCAATAATTTGATATGTGGAATGTCTGAAAATTTTGAAAAGCCAAAGCTAAAGTCATGAAATGTGTAAAGGCATTTTTAACTGATAATTACTCTTTTTTTTAATCAAATGTCATTACATTCATCTTTTATTCCTTTATTTATACAGAATCAAGACTGAATTTCTTTTTGGGATAATTTTGGAATGGATTTCATGTTGTTTGGTAAGTTTTCAATAAAAAATAAATAAATAAATAATCTCAAATTCACCAGTAAATGAACCTAAATTGTGAGGTAAACCCTGACTTTTACCAAGTAATAAAACTACCTCTGAATCTGCACCTTCACTGATAAATGTAGGTCTTTATGGGTCTTTCTTTTTTTAACTTTTAAAAAGTCCTCAGTCTAATCTGACCTGATCCAAACTGAACCATCAACCAAAGTGCTGGTTGCACGATGCCCCTGTTTTCTGTATAAATACTATGATTGTGGGACGTCCTGGTGGATAATCATGGTGGCTAGTCATTGGTTTGAATCTGCTGAGTTCAGAGCTGTGGAAACTCTGACCCAGAGTTAAGGTTCACAAAATTAAAGACTTGAGTTTTAACTTGGACTTAACTTGAGCAAAATCTTAAAACATTCAAGTCTGAAGTTCTGGCCTAAGAGGTCATGCATGTTGGTCACTTGAAAGCTCTGTATAAAGCTGAACCCTGAGCTGGGATTATTTTGTTAAACCACTATTTCAAAGGTCAAGGTTCATCTGATGATGAAGACCATGTAATATGACTAAAGAGTTCACTGGAAAAGCCAGTAAATGGACGTTAAAGTGGGACTGCTTTGTCAAAAAATGAATTTGTCATGAGATGCACAAAAGATTCTTGAGGACTGTCTGTTATCGGTTTGATATGAGCAATCTTTGTGCTGGTGATGTCATTTGTCTGCGCATTAGTGATTGGCTGGTGGAGCCACAGTCTTGAAGTCCCGCCCATGTACCAGCTCGTCCAATCGCAAGTCAATCACATTTATTTAACTTGCACTTTGATTTTTAAGTTTGGCTCATGTCCCACCTGCTAACATGAGAGGACAGGGTTTACTGCAGCCGACCAGCAGGGGGCGATGCAGCTGTTCTGGCTTTGGAGAGCTGTGATGTCGTCCATCTTTATATACAGTCATTGTTCCTGCTCCCCAGACGATGCACCCTTTAGATTTTAATAACCCCCCTGACCTTTCCTGTAGCGCCTCCTTCAGGACAAACTTTATATGCACGCACACACACACACACAGACCTGAACACACACACTTGAGGAAATCTATAAAGAGTAGAGAGGCAGATATATGCTAGCACACAGACCTAAATGTTAGGTCACAGACAGTAAAAGAAAGAATTAACAACACACATAAACCACACACACACACACACACACACACACACACACAAATGTCTAAATCTGGGCGTTCAGACAGTAAAAGAAAGAATTGCAATTGATTAGTGAGCGCTGCTGAATGGCTCGCTCCCTCTGCTTCCCACCTCCTGCAGATTACTGCATCGATCGCCCTCACACACACACACACACACAACACGCACGCACACATATACACAACACACACAACAGAAAAGGCCATCTTTTAACCATTCAGAACGG
>BRZM01000833.1:122198-136360 GCA_033238685.1 Lates japonicus
AGCATGGTTCCCTCCCTCCTTTTTTCATTGTGTTTTGGATTATTCCAGAAAATAAACTGTGTAATTTCAGACATTTAACCAGAAACACATTGACTTTGGGACGAGGGAACAGGAAGTGCTAACATGCTAACACGCTAACTTACTTCCTGGTGTTAGCACTCACTTGAAAACGCCAGAAGTGACTTGAAGCATGAGAGACGATGTCATTACTTATTGACATTTAACCAAAAGCAGGATCTTTTGCATACCCAAAGTACTTTTGTTGTGTAACCCTGACTTTTGTAGCCTAAACCTAACCAGCAGCTGCAGTATAACACCAAATACCAAATGCATAAATATTGTACCCTCTGTTTAAATACGTTGCCCGTAAAGACTGAAAGATCACTTTATAGACAGCTCACGATCAGCAGAAAGATTTAATATTATTTCAATTAATGAAGTTGTGAAAAAGGTGCGATCATGTTAGAGTTTGTTCTTCAAGCTGCAAACAAGCCACGAGGTGTAAACATGAAATCATAAATATAACTAAAAAATGCACTGCAGTGTATTTGTGTTTGTTAGAGTGTGTGTGTCTCTGTGTGTGTTTCCCATCCAGCATATGGCTCTTTACAGTCACCCTCTGGGTTTTAAAGGCACAGTTCACTCATCTGGTTCCCAGTTTGCTCCCAGTTCACACATTAACAACAACTGGAACAACTGGAGCAGCAGATCCTCAGCTGCACAGGGACAATAAAACCTCCGTCCCTCAGCTCCACTAAACACAATATTTGCCTGGTTTTATTTTCATCACCTGCTTCTGTTTTTTTGCAAACCAGGCTGCTCTGTTGGACGTCTGCCAACTGACAATAATGTTTTATAAATATAGATATTCAGCTTATTTAGGTCAGGCACACGATGCAGGAAGTTCAGCCTCATTTCTCACTGATTCAGGGGGATGTTATATATGATATATTTTATTTCTTTTTATTTTACATAAATTTGACCTATTTACAACTAATATTCACACTGTTATCTTAAAAATATCTTTGTTGATTTGATCTTAAGCATAACTGACGCCTATAGCGCTACATTCTTCTGCTCAATTTGTGGCACGTTTGATTTACAAAAATGTTACTAGACAGAATAAATTCATTCCACAGAGGCTGATGTTCTGCTGGCTAGAATATATCTCAGAGCTGTGACTTGTGAAAGATGAACAAAATGACAGCTCCACAAAAGATAGTTCTAATCACACTGATGTATGTTTAGTGTTTGTTTTACTAATAAGTTTGGTTTTAATAAGTTATTTGATGTGATAAAAAGCATCATGATAGAAAATCAATTGTTTTATGAAACGTTAAATGGTAAAAAACATCTAACAAAAGCAAAGCAGTTCATGTCCAAAATGGGAGGTAGTCAAAGGGCCCAGTAACTTGCATGAATATCTCAACGCAACTGAACTGTATGAGCTGCCATGGCACACATGCCAATAAGTAGAATGGAAAGCTCGACACGCATAGCAACAGTAACCAAGGGTCAGTGAGTTGTTTGAAATTGAATCATTTGAAAACAGAGCTCTTAAAACCCTGAGTAAAAAAATATCTTAACTAAGGTAAGCTATCAGGTAAAAGCTTGTTAGTTACAGTGGTTAGCTACAAGTAGAAAATGGATTTTAATTCCACCACAAAGATGAAAAAAGCAAGAACTCCAGCTCAGCGTCGAGTCAAAACTGAAGCACAGGACAGTGCAGCAAAACAGGTCCTGGACAGCCAAGACAAACGTACAGCAAGACAGAGGCCTTTCTCTAAGCTTGGACTACCTCCAGAGAAAATAATTGAACAAGAGAAGCAGAGGAGGCACCTGCTGATCAATGAACACAACAAACTAACACTTGCTGTGAAAGAAAAAGAAGCAAAGTTGAAGGAGCTGCAGGAGACACTGAGAGTGATGAACCTTCAGCCTACAACCTACAGCAGTGAAGATGCACTGAAGCAGCGCATACGACAGCTGGAGAACGACCGAGAAAAGATGAAGATGAAGATCACACAGGCAAAGAAAATCCAGATGGCCTATCGCCACATCCTTGAGAACCTGCAGGAGGAGGTCCGTGGTATAAAACAAGTCCTGGACCAGAAAGAGCATGCAGTTGCTGTTGGACAGGTGGAGGTGGACAAAGCTACCAAAATGTTCCAGTCGGCAGCAGCTGCCACAGACAGCTCACTGGGCATGATGGTTCAGATGGAATATGAGACGATGGAGAAGAGAAGAGAAATGGACAGTGAGCTGTGCGAACTGAGTGCAGAAGAAAAGGAGCTGAAAAAGAAAATGGAAATATTTGGGTGTCTTAGCCCGACAGCACAGAGCAGGCTGGAGGAGGCTGAGATACTCGAAGAGGAAGAAGAGCGCTCAGCTCCTGTCAAAGATCATCAGTGTCATGACATCTGTGGTGCTTCAGAGTCTGACATGAAGGTGGTGGAGGATATGGAGGCTCTGAGAGAGGCTCTGGCCTGTGCTGACATCCAGGAGCTGGTTAGCAAGGTGCTGTCACAGCGAGCCACCAAGGAGCAGCTGCTCACTGAGATAACCCAGTATGAGGACCTGATTGAGCACGAGACCAAAATCCTGGCTGATCTTGAGCTCCAGTTCGCCGAACTCAAGTTCAGCGAGAAACCTGCAGTTGCAAGGTTCGACAAGCTGAAGGAACAAGCGCAGGCAAAGTTGAACCCAGAGGTGAAGCGTGTTGGACGACTGCAGGCTGAGCTGAAGCAGTCTCAGGATCTGTTGGATGCTGTTGAGCAGGGGATCAACAACCTCTACTTCAGGATGAGCTGTGTGCCCGTGGAGGGGTTACCCAGCACAAAGTGTACTGACAGCATAGACAAACTGAAGGACATCAGCGCCCGTCTACCAACGTTACTGCAAAGAGCACTGACGCAGAAACGGCGGTCAGCGGTTAGCGGTCTAGACCAAGAGAACGTTTACAGCGTACTGGAAAAGTTCAATACGGTGGAGCTGAGGAACAACAAGAGACCAACCACTCCTACAGAAACTCCCCAGCTGAGCGATGACGAAGAAGAGTGCTCTCCATCACGTGATGAGATCAAACGCAGCGGCATGAGGCTGATTGAATCCCAGCAGAACAAGAAGTCTTCAAGAGGCAGAAGGAAGTAGCAGAGCTACAGACCACGCAGCGGATGACAGACACAGGAAGACAATAAAATCAGAAAAATAAGTGGTGTTGAACTTCTCTGTATTTTGATTTTGTAAAGTCTGAAATTCAGTCAACTCATAAGAGAGGACTGGACCACTTGTGACTTTTCTACATACAAGAAAATTAGTGAATGCCATAAGTTCTCTCAAATTACTTGTAGGTCCCAAGTAAAGAGTATTTTTGAAGTAAGTAAGTGACTGATCAGTCTACAAAAGTTATTATTGTTATTCTCAGTGTCTGACAAGAACATGGATAGGATTCATACAGAGACAGAGCTCTTTATTAAAGAGGAAGAAGCAGAAACATCTCTATATATCACTACCAGGCTCCATTGACAAAAACAGAGCAGAACACAGGAGCTGCTGGAATACCACTGCTTCCATCTGATAGTTTATTTGTGTTATTGTGTGACTTTCAATGGTGGAAGAAGTATTCAGATACTTTATGCAAGCAAAAGTACCAGGTCTGTTTGTTGGGATAGAAATAAAAAGAGGAACTCTGCGAATCCGAAGGATGAAAACTTTGCAGCTGAGATCCAATCAGGTCACACGGTTCCACTCGCTGTCAGTCATAAGAGGAGTCTGAACTTCCTGTTACAGAGCTGAACTGCTTCCTGTCCAACTAATGTACTGACAAACAGCATCAAGAGTCAGGCTGACATTCTGCCTGCAAAGGTCAACACACACACACACACACACACAAATTGACTCACACAAACACACACACAATGTCTCGCTATCATTGCCAAGTCCAAAAGGTCAACTTCATGCTGATTGGTGATAGAACTATCAAATGAACCAATCAATAGCCAGGAGGAGAAGGAGGAGGAGGAGGAGAAAGGGGGGCTCCAGGGAGAGAGGGGAGAGGGAGAGCGATCTGGGATGGCAACACATCAAGAGAGAGAGAAGGTGGGAGGATGGAGAGAGCAAGAGAGGGGGGAGGAAAGTGAGAGAGAGGGAGAGGAAGGAGGAGGAAAAGCAGGCTTGGACCGAGAGGTGAGGAGCGGGTCAGGTAAGGAGACCTAGACAAGAGAGAGAGAGAGAGATTGGAGGATGAGGAAAATAGGAAGAGGAAGGTGCAGAAAGGTCAACGTGTCAATATAGGGAAGAGAAGAAGAGGAAGGAGAGGGAGAGAGAGAGAGAGGATGGAAGGAAGATGGAGATTTGGACAGAGAGAAGACGAGAGGCAGAGAGAGATGGGAGGAGGAGTTGAGGGAAGAGGAGAGTTCAGAAAGGTCGACACATGTCAATACTGGAAAGAGAGAGAGGATCAGTACATAGCAGTGGAGAGAGAGGAGGGGAGGGAAAAGTACTGTACTCTGTATAACTCATTTTCTAAACTAAGGGTAAGATCCTTTATGTTTAACCAGAAGCATCACTATACATCACTACCAGACTCCACTGACAAAAAGAAGAATTTCACCAAGCAGAACACAGGAGCTGCTGGAATACCACTGCCTCCATCTGTGAGTTTGTTTCTGTTACTGTGTGACTTTCAGTGGTGGAAGAAGTAATCAGATACTTAACATAAGCAAAAGTACGGCACAATAACACAGACACACTAACAGATGGAGGCAGTGGTATTCCAGCAGCTCCTGATAAAATTCTTATTTTTGTCAGTGGAGTCTGGTAGTGATATACAGAGATATTTCTGATTAAACATAAAGGATCTTCCTCTTTAATAAAAAGCTCTGTCATGTTGTCAGACACTTATAATAACAGTCTGAGCCTGTCAGAGGCAAAAACAAGAACTTTAGTGGACGGACTCTAACGTGTAAAATTGCCCATTGGATTACATTGCAGGAGCTGTCAATGCTATCAATACTATAAAACTATAGTGTTGTCAAATCATTAAGAAGATTAATTTTCCAATAGTGCAATGGTCTCTGAAGGTACAAATGATGATGTCATTCTGCCACCAACAGGTGTGTGTGATCAGTCAGTTTAATTGCGATGATTGAGAGACTGCAGATTTGTTGAGGGGCTGAATTTTTATTGTTATTCATGTTAGAAACACATTATGTTTGAACGAGAGACAGACAGTTGGAGAGAGGGAGAGAGAGGTAACAGCATCAGTGTGATATTGCAGACACTCGGAGCTGTCGCTGCTCCTTCTTTTTAATCAAAAGCAACAATCGACATGTGGACAGGTGACCAGCACACACACACACACACTCTGACAGCCCTAGAGTAATAATTCCACTCTTCCAGTTATTGCTCAGAGCTCAATATCACTTTAATTCCCTCAAGAGGTGTGTGTGTGTGTGTGTGTTAGAGGTCCCTATCCAGTCAGTCTGGAGGTTCAGGTCCGACCACAGCTCTCTCTCTCTGCAGTCACAGCTGTACAATGCAGATGTTTGAACACTTCTCTCAATAAAGAGACAATAGCATTTATAACATGAAGCTGTGGATGATGTGGAATCTGAAAGAAGAAGGAATCCTTTTCATTCTCCCACCTCCCCCACTGACTTTCAACACTCATCAAAAGGCTGCAAAACAAATCCTGGAAGCACAGCTTTCATCAGTGTCTTTTTCACTAAAGTTCTGTACATGAACCCCCCCCTCCGACAACTGTCAAACATCTGTCACAGAGACTCTGAACAACACTTGTTCAGATGTAACACATCATGTCAGATTTGTGCTACAACAGCGGCGACTACAAGCTCTCACTCTTCACAGACATTTTTTTAATGTTGATTCCTTTCTTCTCTAAATCACATTTTTTTCCTCACTCCCTTGATTCTTGTTTTCCTCTTTCAACCTCTTCTTTACTTTCTTTTCTTCCTTTTCCTCCATTTCCCTCCTGTACAAGTAGAGCTGTACTTCTTATTGGGGTTGAGTGTGATCCATTTTTCTTTTTCAACTTATCATTTTATACTTTTTAAGTTACTCAAGTAACTCTTTTCTATTGAAATAAAAACTATCCCAGCTGACAAAATGGACTCCACTAGGGCTGCCCTGTAAAACTCAATTTGATGCATCGGTCAAAAATATCAGTCGACGACACGCAGAGCACTGCAGGAGCAACTTGTCTTAAAATGATCAAAGCACAAACTAACTGTGATGGAGTTAGGGACTTGATGAAAATGAAGGACAGAGCTACACTGGAGCAAGGCAGGGCAGAGTGACTCCTTTCTGTTGGTTGCTCCGGTACAAACCTAAAGTGGAAACTAACCGTGTTATGGCGAGTTAAAATGGACTGACAGTGTCAGCAGCCTGGCAGGAAAGACACTCCACGGTGCGGTAGGATTTCATGACTGAGCTGTGAACAAGATCCCAACTTTATCCACTGTATACATTTTGTAGTGGCAGGCAAATCATTCTTGGTGCTGCAATGTCATTGGTTGCAATTACACAACTCTGCAGAGGGCTTTTAATTTGAAATGACAGCCACAGGAAGTGGAGACAGTGGTGATACCTGGTTAAGGTCTCCACTCAAGAATAAATCGCCATGCTCAACTGTTTAATCCAGCATCGACGTCCTAGACGTGTAAACATGGCGACCTGAGGATGAAGACCTTTTCGATATGGCTGAACGTGCCAGTTTGATATTCTACTTTGACAGGTCATGTGTCTCTTATATGTTGGTTAATGTAGTCTTTGACAATCTGTTTCCGTGGAGACGAGGTGTGGTGACTTCCTCACGACAAACGAGTGGGCGTGGGCAATCAAATACATACACACACACACACACACACACACACACACACACACACACGATATGTTGTATGATTCAAGGACAGAAGTGTTGATAAATCTCTTTAATGCTCTCCAGATGGATGCTGCTTCTCTGCAGTTTAACCTTAGGGTACCCTTCCAAAACGCAGACACATGACACACAGCAGATGCCTCTCCTCCACACACTGGGTTTGTCTCGTCTGAATGGAAACATATCTCTGGCTTTCTTCACAGGAAGTAGTTGTGCATTAACAATCCTGCTTATGTCTTATATAGAAAACACCAGGAGACTCTTCTCATTATCAGAACAAAGAGTGAGAAACTGGGATGAAGTAGTTTTGCTTCACGGATAAAAAAAAACAGGCCCCTGCCATTGGGGAGTGCTGAACAGTGTTTAGGTGGGTGATGAATGTCAGGACCCAAAGTGTCCCAGCAGAACATTGTTTACACCAGGCTACTATTAACACTGCTGTTGGTCCTATAAAGCAATGACAAACCAGTATGACATCTACTGCAACTGGACACCACCACCAAGGCAAAAGGATTTATTGTCATGTCTCTGTCTGACCACTAGGCGGGGCTCTTGTCAATGGACAGAAACACTCACATCATTAGTGCTGCATCCTTGGACATACTGTACACATATGCAGCTACTCTATTATAATTAACACACACTCTTGCACACACACAGTTAGAAGAAATAAGAAATGTGCTTAAGGGCTCAAAAACAATAAAGACTGGATAAAACGCTCAGCGGGCCTCTCTCTCTCTCTGTCTCTTCTCTCAGGCTAAATCACATGCTCGCTCATTCTCTTTAATGTCGTCTTAGTTCCTGATTAACTTAATGATAAAAGATACACTGATAACATCTTCAATATTAGGAAGAGAAAATGTAATTACAATGCTCATTTAATCAATTATCCCCGCAGTTATGGCGCGAACATTACCATTCAGCCGTGTATTTGTTTAATTTGTGGTGGTGGTGGAGGAAATGGTTTTGTTATCATGGCGGTGCATGTGGAGAGAGAGCGTCGCCTCGAATGGGAGGAAACGGCTGGAAGTCGCTGCAATCATTATTCATCATTCGCAAAATACATGCAAATGATCATTAGTACTTTACAGTTTAATGAAGAGGTTTGTTAATCCTAGTTTTATCTTGAACAATGTTACCTCCTTTAAATATCAGCCTTTATCTGTGTCTTCTGATAGAGGAGAGAAATTTAAAGGGTTCACTCACTGTTTTTCACACTAGACCTTTTAGAAATGTTGTTTTGTGTCATCTAGAAATAATTACAGGCTTTTAAATACCAAGACAATCCTTCACCTCACTGTCTCCTACCAACAGTCAACACTGGTTTCTATAAACATGACCAGTCTTTATCCTGAACCTTAACCAGGTCGACCTTCAAAGTTCAATTTGTCTTTTGAAACACTGTCTGTCAAGTACATTAGTGTCCAGGCTGTGTGCCTCCCTCTCTCTCTCCCTCTCTGTCCTCTCTCTTCATCATTCTCTCCTGTAGTTTTGTGCTTTCTGTCTTCTCTCTCCTCTTCTCCTGCAGGTATTTCTGCCTCCAGAGCTGTAGAGTCTGATCTGTGATGTCATGCCTCCTGCTGCTCCTACGATCCTGCTCAACGGCTGTTGTTAAATTTAAAATGTATTAGTTTTATTGGTAGTCTTATTGCTATTAATTCTATTACTATGGGAATTACTGGGTGTCTCTTTGTGAATATTATAAAGAGTATGGTCTAGCCCTGCTCTGTATGTACAGTGCCTGAAGAACATGTGATGTGAGCAAACGCACCTTAAGGTGGGATTGTTTTGGGCGCATGCTGTTTTCAAAGTATGAACGTGCTGTCATTTCATGACAACTGGACAAACTCCAGTCCATCTTAAAGCATCAGATGAATTACGAGACAACAGGTTTTTCTAAATCATAACTACCAAATAGCCAGGTAATGCAGCCGTGTTATGGACAGACAGACAGGCCGTCCTTTTATCACTTCATTTAATCTTGCCACTATCAAAAGAGCCTGAACATCTCCAGCACTGAGTCACATATGTCTGAACTCTGAACAGTAGGTTTCTATAGAGACATCCTACAGCTTCACAGCTGAACAGAGAGATGAAGATGGAGAGAACAGAGGGTGGAAGATGAGAACAAGGGTGAGAGAGCACGGAGGGGGAAGAGAAAGGGGGAGAGAGAGAGAGAGATTATGATTCCAAAGCAGCGGACGGCATTTGTCTTCATTTGGTGTGACTGCCTTCATGCGTTATTATTAGCGGCTGTCGGAGAGAGGGAGGGAGAGAGAGAGAGAAGGGGTGGGGGGATGAAGTGAGGAGGTTGTAGGAAAGAGAGAGAGAGAGAGAGAAACAACAATGGAGGGTGATGGGAGGAAAAAATAAAGCACGAGCTCTGGTTTTTCAGCAATAGGCGGTGAGGGAATCAGCCACTGAAACACACACACAGACACACACAGTACGTTGGAGGCGGTCCAGGACATGACATCTATTTTAAATATTTGTCCTGCTCACAGGGAGATGAAGGAAGGTCAATGGACTCTACACACACACACACACACACACACAGAGGGAAAATTGCCTCAGTTGGCAACAGGCTTTTCACCAGACGTGTTTCAGTCATAAACCAATTTCTGTAACTCTCAGGTTTCCAGTGGATAAATACTGTATCTCCATGCTAGCTGATTGCCCCCTGCTTCCTGTATTTAATGCTAAGCTAGGCTAACCACTTCCTGACTCCAGCTCTTAGCTAAGATTGGTTCCCTATATCCTATATCTATATCCTATATCTATATCCTAGGCTCGATTTACAGCAAAACAGGAAGAGGACAGAGCTTTTGTTTTCCCTGGTAGCTACTGGTAGCTTTCCCCAGGTAGGAAATGGCGGTAAGTGGAACAACCAGAGTTAAGCACAGAAACAGAGGAGGCAGAGGCCCTTCTGAAACAGCACTGATCTGTGACCAAAACCTCATATCCCAGTAAAAATATATACACGTGTTTGCAGATACAAGCTGTTATCTCTTTCCATCTTGGTTTGTGTATCGTGGGAAAAAGCCTGTTCTGACATTCGACTCTTACCACTTAAACACTTGCAGGGGAAAGTTTAACACACAGACATGAGACTGATATCCACCTCAACATCTCACTCTCTAAAAGAAGACAAATCAGTGTATTTTTAATTAGCCTGACATTTTCACCCTCATTACACACACACTGTACCGCCGCCACGCTCAGATCAGCTTTAACGTTTTACTTCTTCTAAGAAAACGTTCAGACGGCAGCTACGACCGTGTCCTTTTGACCTTCTCTCTTCTCGTCTCTTTTATCCAGATCTCATTTTGCAGTTTAACAAATGCACTTGTATTGATGTTGAGTGTTTTTCTCTCTGTGTGTTCCAGTTATTAATCCATAAACCAGCAGTGAAAGCAGCAGCTCTGTCTGTTTCCTCCCCATTAATGATTCCTCTGTATATTTTTCTGCAGATAAAGTGCTCCCAGATTGAAAATGATTTCCTTTTTTTCTAAATCTCATTACTATGATTCTCGTCCTCTTGTTTCTCATTGCTTTATGTTTCTTCTTTTATTTTTAGGACACGTAACTCCCACCCAATCAAATAAATCCTCCTCTCTCGTTCGATTTCTGCTTTTCCTCCTGCTGCTCTTACGTTATTTTCATTTGTCTCTCTGCAGCTTTTCTTCTACAACACATGGACTTTGACACACATGGGCATGCAAACGTAAAATCATGTACACAGGCGTGTTCGAATGCACATACACGCACAACATCACAGGTATGCATGCAAGTGTAACATCACAATAAGACACACACACACAGAGGTACAACAGCTGCATGGAAGCTGCTTCAGTTTCCCGTCTCTTCTCTAACCAGCTGATTTAGTGCTGAGGCACGAACTGGAGTGGAAAACAAACACCTCCAGCAGCAGCGGAGGCGACGGCGGAGTGAGAGGTTATGTTTGACACGCCGAAAACCCTCTCGGGTAAAATTTAAAGAGACCGTTTACAGTGGGCATCCCGACACCTGAGTATACGAGCTGTTTGTCTGTGAAGCCTGCAGAGAGTCCGACAGCAGGAGACTCCGAGCTTCCCGTGCGGGTAAACCCCACCCGCCTGGGTGCTCCTCAGACAAAACAAACACTGTAAGAATGAATGAGGAATCAGGTGGGTGTATGTAGGTGTTGGTTTGAAGAAGTAGACCAGACAAGACCAAAACTGAGCCAAACCAGAGTACACTATAAAGCAAACAAAACCAGACCGGATGAGTCCAAAAACCAAACCAAACTAGGACCAGTCGGACCAAACTAGACCAGAACCCAGACCAGAGGAGAGCAAAAAGAAACCAGACTGAGTCAGACCAAAACACACAAACCAAACAGAGTCAGACCAGGCCAGACAAAACCAAAACTGAACCAAACCAGGACCAGCTGGACCAGACTAGACCAGAAACCAAACCAGACTCAAACAAAACCAAATCAGTGTGTGTGAATAAAAACAATCTTAGTCCCATTACACTCGGCACTGGAACCAGGACTGTATCTCTCTCACACACACACACACACAGTCGCAGGCAACAGATCGGTGATGAGAGTGAAGCCATAACCTTCCCCTCCCTACCCACAATCCCTCTGGGGACTGGCCCCACCAGCTGCTGCTGCTGCCACCTCCCTGACTGACAGCCCCACACACACACACACACAGAGTGAAAATTAGAGAGAAACAGGGGAAGAGAGAGGGGAAGAAAGGATGAGGGAGAGAACGACATTAGGAATGAATGAGAGAGAGAGAGAGAGAGAGAGAGACAGAGGGCGAACAAGAGCCAAAATCATGGAGGCGTTTCCTGTTTGATTAGAGCAGATTTCTCTGTTGGATTGTAGTGATTATGGAGGGTGACAGAGCCAGGTGACTGAGACATACACACACACACACACACACACACACACACACTAATAAATGTGTTCATGACACTGTAACACACACACACACCTCTGCAGACCTGCTGACATGAACACTGTTCAGGATTCTCTGAGAGCTCTGGGTTTTATCACACTGAAAGAAAACCCTTCTTTTCAATTTCCTCTCTTCCTTCTCTCTTCCTCTATTCTCCTCTCCTTTCCTCTCCTTTCCTCCTCCCTCCTTCCACAATAAAAAAACTGTTTTTACCTCATACGCACAACTCCACGAGGCTTAGCTTACTCAACAGCAGAAATTAGCAACACAACAAAAAAACGAGGGAATGAGGGTGACAGAGAAGAAGAGGAGAAAGGAAGTGGAGAGGAAGCGTAAAAATAAAAGCATCTTGGAGAGAGAAAGAGAGAGAAGAAAAGAGAAAATCCCCTGTCGTCTCTGTGACAGTAAAACCATTAATCCACATGCTCACAACCTTATAATGAAATTATTCTACAGAATCCGCTTTCACTGTGTGTGTGTGTGTGGGAATGTGTGTGTGAGCAGATTAATTTGGCAGGGTGTGAGGATTCGCTCTATCCTGCATCTGGAGAGGGAGGGAGGGTTTTTACATCTCAACCACCTCCCTGTTCACACACACACACACAGGGACAAATAAACGTGGGAAACACACATCAATAAATATGCAATTACACACAGCGATATGCACACACACGCAGTCAGGAACAGGCAGACACACACACACACACACAGAACAAAGCGACAGAAGGACAGAGATCTAATCTGATCGTCTTTTCATTGTTGCCGTTTGTTCAATTGTCACTTTGGCTTTCCTCTGATCTCTTCACACACACACACACACACACACACAAACAGCCATGTACTCAGAATACAAACACAAGTAATCAGTTACTCAGGTATGTCCACATTAAGCTGACTAAACCTGAACTCACTGTAAAAACAACGGAAACACAACAGACGGACGTTTCCTCGGTCAGTAAACACACCTCAGCTCACAGTGAACACTGTATACACACACTGTACATACATGTGTTAACACTGCCAACACACACAGTCGTGGAGTTTGGGCTTGTGGTGTCTGCAGCATGTTAACACACAAACACACACAGTGACAGTACACACAGCCTGTTGTTTTCATACAGCACACACTGCATGGCTGTTTGACTGTTGTTGGCTGAAGTGTGTGTTCGCATTTTAGTGAATATTCTGTCATTACCATTTATTTCTGTTTGCTTTAATCATGTCTCTCTTACTGTGGCAGGGAGGAAGCAGAGGAGGTGGAGGTGGAGTCTGCCTCACTTTACGTTGTGTTGTCTGGCAGGTTTTGATCTGATTTAAATCTCTGTTAGTTTTTTTTAATTATTTCTCTTTAGGTCTATTTCTTTTTTACTTCAGTTTCAATTATTTTTCTTTGTCCACAGCTCGTGTTCTCCTGCTGGGTGGGTGTCGGTGGTTAAACTGTAGTTAAACCTCTGTCTCTCTCTCATCCACCTATACTGTATTTTTTTCAGGAGGTGGACTGAGAATCAGTCACAATATTTACTTTTCATGCTGTCTGCTGGCTATGAAGTCAGTGAATCTTTACACAGACTGCAGAGGTGATGTGGTGTTTCACTGCTACATTCTGATCATGGCCTGACTTCTGTCTTTACCTTTTTTAACGTGTTCTGCTTTCTCCTTTCCCAAGAGCCTGGATGATATTTCTTCAGGCAGGCGGGGACAGTGTGGGTGTCCTGCTAACTCTGACCTTCTTTGCAACAGATGGTTCGTTAAGCTATACGTATACTATACTTTAGCCTCTAACCCTCTCTCACCCTGCATCCTTTTTGTCTCCTCTATTTCTTCCATCTCTCTGTATCCACCCACTCTCCCCCTCTTTCTCTCTTATTCTCTCTCTCTCGTGCTGAGCCTCTGTTGAAATTCAGTCCGTCTCCTCAGGTTGTTAACTCTCTCTCTCTCTCTCTCTCTCTCACATCCAGCATCACGTCGGCCAGGAGGTCAAAGTTCACCCCAGTCTCTGCCTTCCCTCCGTGAGCCATCCCACAAGGACAACAGTTGACAGCAATCAGGACTACGCCCCCCACCTCCCCCTTTACTCTTCCTCTTCCTCCCCTCCACCTGTATCAAGACAAGAGAGTGGCGAGAGTGTATGTGTGTGTGTGTGTGTGAACCACTTCCTCTGTCATTTTTTAATTGCTCCAAATGATAATTCAGCTTCAGACACCTGCCCCCCCAGAAAAACCTCATAATCCCCAGTCCACCCCTCTCACAGGCGCTGTCTGGGGAGGCACCGTCGCGCCGCCGTGCTGCCCAGCATAGGCGTGCACATTCTG
>BRZM01000833.1:139375-150150 GCA_033238685.1 Lates japonicus
ACCTCCCTGTCTCCTCATCTGTGTGTGTGTGTGTGTTTTAACAGGTGTGGCCCTCCCTCCCCCAGACACTCATCCTGCCAGGTGCTCTGCCAGGCTGCTATAAACACACAAACACACACAAACAAACAAAATCACACACCTCCCTCCTCTTTGTCTCTCCTGCAGTTCACTCTCTGACTTTCCCAAAGCATCAACACACACACGTCTTTCTCTTCATCAGTCACTCTGTAATTGTTCACACTTTCTGGACTAACACACACAGTTTACTTTATTCCACCTCCCCCACCTTCTCTGTTTAATTAGTATCCGTCTGTCCGCCGCCTCTTCATCTTCAAACACCACATGGTGTCTTTAAAAACTCCAAACACCAATCTGCTCTTTAAAGTCCAAAAACACTGCAACACTTTCACTTCATCAGCAACAACTAAACTTCCTGACCTGCACAACTTAACACAGCAGTCCGCTGATTTGTTAGAACAACGTCGCCTGACTTATCCAGAGTAAGCTGAGAACACGGACATTTAGCCTAGCTTAGCATTAAGACCGAAAGATGCTGAATCTTCTTGTTTAAAACAAAGATCAAGCTTTACATTTCTTCATGTGGAGTCTGTGTTTCTGGGGTTTCAGCGAGTGATGAGGATGATGAATCGTTTCATTTGATTAAACTTTCCAAAACCAAAAACATAAGGGCAAAACAGTAAACTGTGCATCTGCTCTAACTCAAGCTGCAAACATGAGTTATTTCCAAGGACAGGGAGCAAATCATCAGCTAACTACAGTATTTTCTAAAGCAGTTTAAATGACTTTGGTCATTGGAGGTATATTGTGTTATTTACGCGACATACACTCAGCGGGGGCAGCCTGGAGTTCAGGATCTTGTGTTAGAACACTTCGACTCTTGACCCTCTGATTAGTGGATGACCCACTCTCCCTCCTGAGCCACAGGAGTAACAACTAATCTGCGTAAACACCAGGTTGTGTTGAGTTTTAATGTAGTGTTGCATAAATCTACAATAAAAGCCAGTCTCATCGAGTGTTCTAGTTTACGTATGGAACTTGTCTGTCTGCATCTGCATCTGCATCCATCGTGGAGGATGATCAAGGCTTTAGTTGTAAAGCTACGCGTTGTTATGAGTCGGCAAACTGAGGAGGAGCTGCTGCATCAGGAGAAGTCAGACGACGCAAGTAACACGAGCGAAGCCACAAGCACAATGTTAATGCTCCTCATAGTTACAGGATGACAGGTGTAATAAACCATCATTTTCCTTTAACATCCTCCACTCTAACGTGGCCAGGACTCCACTAATAAAATCCAAATTCTAATAAATCTGAAAAGTTATTTCTGACTTCAGATCTGATCGGTGGGTAAGATGCTGAAACTAAACAAAAGCAAGAAGTAACTCAAACTCCAGGCTTCAGCACGCTTCTTCAGAGACGCTCCCTCCATGTTTCTCCCTCCCAGATCTTTATTGACGACTAATAAAGATCATACAAATACAAGCTTCTCACATTTACTCTCTCACACACACAGGAGAGTACACATGGAGCTTTACATCCTGTTTAATGACTGCTCCCTGTCTCTCTCTTCATTAAGCGTTATCAACCTCTCTGGCCTAATCTCTCTGAAATTAGTGTCTGGTCTCTACCACCTAAGTGACTGGCTGGCATTCATTAGCGCTGCGTTTTAGCCAAATCAATCACGCCGCGCCCCGTCCGCCACGCTTTCTTAAAATGTCATCCTCAAACTTCTCACAATCAATTAAGCGAGAGATTAATGAGGCCAATTTGCCGCCAACACGTCGGCCTTCCTTCTCTGCTGAAAAGGCCGCGCGTGCACACACACACACACACACACACACACACACACACACACACACAATGACGTTGGAAACACTCTTTGAATAATATATGTACACGGAGGAGAAAGGCACAGATTTTGCTCATGAGTGACACACACGGAACACTTCCTGTATAAACAGCATCAGTGTGAATAGTTCAGAGACAACATGGCCGACCACAGAACTTTAAATAAACGCAAATATAAGCTGACTTCCTGTTTGACGACACAGAGTTCTGGGGAAAAGTATGAGTCTCGATTTGTTCAGAAATGTTTTATTTTGTACTAAGGGACAAAACAAACCCTCCCACGTCACCTGACTTCTTCCTCTGCTCCCATCGTAACTACTGCACCTGCTAGGCTATATTTATTATTTATTGATTGTGAAGAAGTTACAGGAAATGCAGTGTGTTTGTCACCGAGTTAAAGGGGCTTCATTAGATAGACTAGACTGTGTATGACATGACTCAATGTGACCATCCTCAAATATGGAAAAATCCCTTAAAGCAATGCAATGCAATTTTTCCAGCACAGCAGCGCCCTCTGCAGCCACAAGTGATAATTAATTCAGCAAACTCTGTTTGTAATTCTTGATATTTTCAAAGTTTCCTGGCCGGATATCAGAGATAAGGTTACATAATGTTGCTTTAAGTAACTGTTAATTTTATGTATACACACACACACACACACACACACTCCCCCTCTCTCACACTAACACACCTTCCCTCATCCAGGTGAGGGGAGGCCCACATTGTTCCTGTCACTTCCAATCTCACAGCTGCCTCAATCTGCCTCGGGATCTGCCTCGTATGGTTGTCATAGCAACTCTCCTGGGATTATAACAAGGTATTATGGGATGTCTAGTGTCTTGAGCTGCGGGATCAGAACACGGTGTTGACACTCACACACGCACAGAGACACACAGGCCCGACACGGTGGCGGCGGCGATGCTCAGCGCAGCGTGAGCGGATGGCGCGGCGCCTCAGCTGCTCTTGCTTGTTCCAGCCTCGTGTTAACACTCACACATGACAACATGATGTGCAGAGCGGCGGAAGAGGAGAGCTGGTTGTCACGGTGACATGCTCACTCTGTGCTGTGCTGCGGGGCGTCTGCAGGATTAAAGTGCGGCAGATAAAGAACAAATGCAAAAAAAAAAACCACACACACAAAAAAAAACCAAGGAGTTGTGATAGATGCGGCTGCACGTGGCACTAATGTCTCGACATCCTCCTCCGTCTGTCTGAAGTTTCAGTTTGGGAGCAGCGCCCTCTAGCTGCCAGTGTAACGGCCGCCCCCAGCTCAGATTACATCTCAGACCAGCAACCAGAGGTGATTAACAGCCCAGTAATAAACACTGTGCTGACGAGGCTTAGCTTTTCTGTTTGAGACAATCAGAAAAGTGAAGCCTGTGCTTCCTGAACTGACTGCAGCAGAGAAACAACAGATGCTCTGAGGAGAGAAGAAGAAGCTGAGACTGGATCAACACGTGAGCAGAGCATCTGTTTTTATTTATTTATCAGATCAAATTTATCTGATATCAAACCCAACTGATACACAATTTATATGTTTTAGTCTTTTTATTAGTTGGTTTATCCTTTTATTCTATCTTTATTTTCTGGATTGTTTCCCTACATTTTATTTCTGGTCTTACTCACTTTAATAAATCATCTCATCTCTATTAGTATTATTTTATTTTACCTTTATCTCCGTTTTCCTTTTAATACATTAACCTGGTCTTATTTTGCTGTGCTAAATTTTTTAAAATCTTTTTCCTGCCTCTGGTGTTTCCTCAGTTCCTGTTTTTATTGAGTTCATTATTTATAACATAACTTTTTGCATGGATGGGAAGGTGGGGGAGTTATTGTTTTTTATTGTGTAAAGCACTTTGTGTTACATCATTTTCTATGAAAAGTGCTGTACAAATAGAATAAGAAATAGTGTGATGACTGGAAGAAGACTGATGGAGAAACAGGTCAGGTTATGTTTCTTTTCATCACCCTCGCCCCTCTGATTCTCTCATGCAGAGTATTTAGTGAGTATCTTTTAAAATAAGAGGTATCTTTATAATAACAGTGGATGTTTCAGTTTGTCATGAAACTCTTCGTATCTGTGAGGATTTTCTCTGTCAGGATTCTCGAATATGATAAAGGGATAAAAGTACAAGGAGATTAGAAAAGTGTGCACAGGCTCACTGGTGTCAGCCAGATTATAATAATAATCAGGTGTAACTGAAATGGATACAGACACACAAACACACACACAAACACACAAGATTTCTAGGTTTAAAAATGGACAAACAACGAAAAAGAACACCTGCACTTCTGTAGGTTTAGAGAATAATCTCAGTAATACGTGCACAATTACAAATAGTGTATATCGTATAACACACACACACACACACACACACACAGATTACCAGCCTCTATCAGCTGTGGTATCGCGTCAGCCTGGTTGTGATGTTAAAAGCTCAGCCTTTGGGCTGTATGTTAAACAGATAAGGAGTGGAGCATTTTAGGGATTAAAACTACAAGATACACACACATTTTATACACACACACACTCACACATACAATCCCGGGGGAGTGAGCAGCGATAACCCAATCATTATCATACTTTCATAATTCCATTTAATAATTCAGCTTAACCGTGGCAGCAGCTGGATGTTGAGGAATAATTGAAGTCGGCTGTGGTGAAAAATCGGAGGCTGAATTATGAGGAATCACTGGGCTAATAATGTGAAGGTACATTATGAGGATAATTTAGCTTCAGAAAAGCTCAAAGGCAAATCAGAAGAAATAATTCAGATAACAAAATGGTGTAAAATCCTTACTCTGTCTGACAGCATCTGGACCTCAGACTACAGAAAGGAAAACAGAAGATAGAGAATAATAACCCAGGATTCATAATATTCATTAAACTCCACTGGCAAAGTGGAGTTTGTCCTGAGGGTGGCGCCAGAGAGAGAAATACCTCAATTCCTCAAATTAAGGTGGTGCATCTTAGTCAGACTACATCAGTCAGCTCTTCTACAAAAGCCTTTCTTCTTAGAAAGTTAGTGATAGTTTGAAAGAGCGTGAATAGAAACACAACGAGGCTGTAAAGGTGGACTGGTGAGTAGATGGGTTTTCATGTTAACGTCCCCGACAACCTCTGTAGTCTCATTTAGACACTCGTTAGCAACCGCCTTTTTTAAGACACGTAAAAGCTTCAAACATCAGGAGTGGGGGATTTACTGACCCATTTTATGTCGGAGAATAAAACCTGAAAATGTCTTGAGCTTGTGTTAAAACCACAGACCTTATTTCAGACATTTAACCAGAAACACACTGACTTTGGGACGAGGGAACAGGAAGTGCTAACATGCTAACTTACTTCCTGGTTTTAGGACTCATTCCTGCAGCTCTCTTTAGTCATAGAAATATGCATGTTCAGGTGTGTTAGTATGGGTGAAGATTATTTCTGATACAGAGCTAAAACTCTCCTCTGGTCATTTATATTTTATAATGCTGTTTTAAAATGAAAACATATTAGTGTGGACGTAGCCTCTTACAGTCCACAGCGCCCTCTACAGTATCGGAGAGTAGTGACAACTCCTGACCGGAACATGAAGCGGTTCTGCCTTTTTTATTTCGTCAGACCTGCTAAATGATTTCCACACGGCGGATCCTCTAAACTCCACTCTCACTGGGAGAATTAGTCACAATGGATTTAGTAAAAGTGCTCAAATTAATTAAATCAGTGTCATGAGTGTGTTTTTTTTTTTTTAAGAAAAGCAATAAAACCACTTGAGGCAAACAAAGAACTTTTCAGAGGCGGAGGATTATTAGCAAAGCAAAATTATCCGTTTGGTTAAGTTTTATTAAACTGCCACCCGCTCGCCGGCGCTCTAAATGGAATCTTCAGAGTACACAATAGCCAATCACAGGCTATTATTATTAGAGTTTTCTAATTAGGCTTCTTAACGAGGGACGGGGCTGTTTACAATGGGAGCCGGAGCTGTTCAGATAACAGCAGCAGAGGACAGGGCAGCTCTGGACGACAAATAAAGCGCTCCTCTCTGCTATCTGTCTGTCACAGCGACGATAACACGGGAACTTCTCAAGGTCCAAGACTCAACTTTTAATTTGTGTGTGTGTGTGTGTGTCTGCTCAGTCAAACTTAAGTTTAAAGAGAAGGACGTGTGTTGGACATGATGAAGAGGTGTGTGTGTCGTGCTGCTGTAAAATGAAGAGTGTGTGTTTTTAACAGAGGAGGAGTGGAGGAACAAAAAAGAGGAAAAAGAGAATAATGTCAAAGGAAGAGAGAAGAGCAAGGAGAGAGAGAAGAAGTAGAAAAGAGATGAAGAGATGGAATGAAGACCTTGGAGGAGAAAGGAAGAGAGAAACAGAAAAAGAAAGAAAACTGAAGAGTTGAAGAATGAAGTGGTTAAAGAAAGAGGAAAAGGAGATATGAAATAAAAGAAACTGAGGTGTCAAGTAAAATGATGAAGGAAGGAAGTAAAAAAGGAGGGACTGGAGAAAGAAAGGAAGGAAGGAAGTAAGACAGAATTAGGGTTTTAAGTGAAGGAAGAATAAAAGGAAGGAATTGAGAAAGGAAGAAAGAAAAAGAAAAGAAGAGAGGATGAAAGGAACTGAGGTGTCAAGTAAAAATGATAAACGACAGAAGCACAGAAAGAAAAAAGAAAAGAGGGCAGAACTAGAGTTTCATATGAGAAAGACAAGGGAGGTAGGAGTGAGGTAAAGATGAACGAAGGAAGTAATGGATGTAAGAAATGAAAGAAACAAACAAAGGGAGTAAGGACTGATACAGGAAGGAGAAAAGAAAGAAAGAAAGATTTCAAGTAAAGCTGATGGAGGGATAGGAAGTGAGATGAAGGGAAGAAGGATGGACAACTCCAGCAGAATGGAGTGACAGAAAACAAAGAAAAAGAGAAGCAGAGACTGATGGAGTGTGAATGTCCTCAGGGCTGAACTGCTGCCGGCAGACAGCACAGCAGGACCAGGTCAGAGGTCACAGCTCACACACACACCTGTAAATACAGCACACACTGCCTCAGTCTGCCTCGCAGCGATCTGACTGGTCACTCATCACTGCTGTCATGTGAGAACCTCCTGACATCACAGGTGGAGGATTCTGATTGGATCGTCAGATTCAGACTCTTAACAAACTGATATTTCTATGTTGACGTCTTCATTGATACGATCTTTAATAAGCTTTAATCAGCTGATAGATCAGACCGGCTCTAATTGTTCAGTCAGCTTATTCTACAGGTCATGGATTCATCCGCCGCTGAAAATAGTCCCCAACAAATGCACCGTTTCTTCCTGAAATAACAGAATCTTACCACCTGGATGTTTAGAAGAACGTGTGGCGTTCCCTCCCTCCACTTCAGACACTTCATGTTGTTTTTTTCCTTTAATTCGTCACCTGTCATCTGTGAGATGTTTTTAAAGATTTCTTTCTTCAGCAGGAAGCGATGGGTTCAGAGCTGAGAGCCAGAGGTCAGAGGTCAGAGACAGTTTGTTCCTGTTACAGGAACAAATTAATGAATGAATAAAGACAGACTGAAAGAGGAGAGGGGTAGCTAGCGAGCGGTAGCCTATAGATGTAGGGGGCAAGAAAGAAAGGAGGAAGGAAGGAGGGAAGGAAGGAGGACAGAACAAGGGTTTTGAGTGAAGGAAGGAAAGGAAGGAATTTACACGGAAAGAAAGAAGAAGGAAGTAACAGAAAGAAGGGAAAAGAAAGAAGGAAGGGAGGTAGGCATTAAGTTTCAAGGAAGTAAAGGAAGTAAGGCACTGATAAAGAAGGTACAAAAGGAAGGAAGGAAGACAGAGAAATAGTTGAAGTGAAGAAGGAATAAAAGGAAGCAAGAAAAGAGAGGATGAAAGATGATGATAAGATGATAAATGGGTAGAAAGAAAAGAAAGAGACAAACAGAAGCGAAAAGGAAGGAAGGAAGGAGGGAAGGACTAATGTTTCAAGGAAGGAAGGAGGTAAAGGAGATATGGTTCAGCTCCAGTGGGAGGACGTGGTTCCTCATATGAAACGCCACGTCTGCTCCGTCTGACCACAGACAGGAAGTTGTAGTTTGTGTTCATCAGAAGCCGCCGCAGCTCTTCACAGACGTGTTTGTAGAAGCAGTTAGCAGCTCGATGAACACGGCCGCCACGTCTATTCCTCCTCACGCCTTCCTCTGATTACGGATGCTAATCTGTTCAGTCCGTCCATCTGTCCCTCTCTCTGCCGCCGCCTGGATTCAATTACACCAAACACACTCCTCGCTCTCTTATCCTCGCCCTCTCTCTTTCTTCTTCTTCTCCTTTTTCCTCTTCCTATTCTTCTTCTTTTTTTTTTTCTGCCTCACTTTGTTGTTTGGTCGTCTTTTATCTGGGGATGCCGCTGTCTTCTGGCCAAACAAGAAACAGAGAGAGAAATTAAAAGAGAGGAAATAAAAACAGAAGGACTCTGAGACACAAAGGAAGAGAGAGAGAGTGAGTTATGGAGATGAAACATAAAATTAACAGGGACTTGCATACAGATTTATCATCGCTCTTTCTTGAATTTACAAGGATAAAGTTAAGGATAGCTCTGGTATTTTAGAACCTGGGCCTTATTTTCCTGTGTGATAAAATCTATACCAGACTCCATTGAGTTTGTTTGTGTTTTTGTGTGGTACTCTTACTTCAGTAAAGTATCTGATTACTTCTTCCACCACTGAAAGTCACACAGTAACTCAAACACAGTAACAGATGGAGGCAGTGGTATTCCAGCAGCTCCTGTGTTCTGCTCAGTAAAATTCCTCTTTTTGTTAATGGACTCTGGTTAAGCTCTTAAAGCCTCTTCCTCCTGCAGCGTCCTGTCATGATTGTGTAAAAACAGATGCAGAGCAGGGAGAGCTGCGGTGCGATGGATTCAGTGTTTGTCTTGTGACCGACGTGTTTTCAGTGTAAATGCCACAGGAGAAGCCGCTGGACGCTGCGTTTAGGCGTCTGTCCTCTCTGCGGGAAATCTGATATTTGTGATGTTTGTAGTGTTTGTTTTTATTTGCTGTATTTTCTCAAACATCTGCATATATGTCTTTTACCTGGGGAATACGTGTGTGTGTGTTTGTTGTGTTTTTATCTATTTCCTTTGTGTGTGCTCTTGTGTTTGTTCTCTTCCTTATATCATCATTTAACTTTTGAATTCTTCTTGTTTTCTTTCTTTTTCATTCCCTTCTTTTATTTTAGATTTTTTCAGTATTTGTTCTTCTTGTTCTTCTCCTGATTGTTTTTCTTCTCAATTATATTTTGAGTTGGTATTGATGTTCAGATATCGTTTCTTATTTTGTAGTTTTATTGTTTTAAAATGACTTTTCTGTGCATCTCTTCCTCCTTCACTTCCTCCACTTTCCATCACTCTTTCTTCCATCACATCTCTCTCTCTCTCTCTCTCTCTCTCTCTCTGTCTCTTACTGGAAGTAATTATGCAGGTTGCAGATACAGACAATTACCTATTATCTCCCTGTTGTGTGTGTCTATTTCTTCGTGACCTCTGACCTCGTTCAAAACAAAGACGAGCTGTCAGCCTCGTCATCCATATCAGAGAAAACAAATTGTCTTTTCATTTGCTCCCCCTCCTCCTCCCTCTCATCGTCTCTACGTTTCGTGACCAAAAGTATGTGGACAGCTGGATATCCACCACTGGACGTTGAACCTGCTGCAGGGATTTGTCTCCCATTCAGACACATCAGAGCATCGACACTGATGTTGGTGATGAGGTCTGCTTCACAGTCGCTGTTCCAGTTCATCCCAAAGCTGTTGGCTGGAGTTGAGGTCAGCGCTCAGAGGAAGTCGTTTTAGGCTTTTTCCACTGCAGGAACACAGCTAAACGTTAGCTTACGTTTATCTGCTGTTGTGGCTTTTGCTCGTGTTCTCTCCCACGTTGGAGACGATTTCCTAAGACGTCATTTCGTCACTGTCAGGAGGTGATACAGGTTCCACGTACGTACTTTAACCATCATCTTACAACTGCATCTGTCGTATTTGCATCCTGTCTAGTCTCAGACTGTGTCAGCTGTTCATCTGTTTGCTCCTCTCCTCCTCTCTGTGCTCACATAAACTGTAAGCTCAGGAAGACCACATTACCCAGCAGCCACCTCCAAGTTCCCGCTCTGATAAAATCCTGCTGTGTAGAAGAATGAAATAATAAATGAGGAACCGGGTCAGAAAAGAGACTTTTATTGTGGCGAGGCACTCGGGCGCGAGCATCCTGAAAACTCGACCTGAGTTCTTTACATAGAAATCAGTCTACAGGGTAAGAAAGTCGGGGAATGGCTCGTTTTTAATGTCACATTATAGTCCTTTAACACAACTTTTCAACAGTTATTTGGGGGCTATTGCTTCCTCCACTCTCCCATTCCTGCTCCCCCCTTTTGTTTTACTGTCTTTCTCTCTTGCCCTCCTCTGTCTTCTTTTCATAGGCAGATCCGTTCCCAGAAGAGGAAGAGGAGAAGCTAAAGACAGATTAGAAAAGTCTTAAAGTCCCGACACGGGGAGATCACTGAGGAGAGGGGGAGGAGAGGGGGAGGAGGAGGGGGGTGTCTCTGTGGAGGAAAAAAAAAAAGGCTAGAAAGAAAGAGACAAAGCCAGATTCAAGGCGTCTCCAGACTATTAGAGCACTGTTTGATTTGAGCTCATTGTTCTGATGAGACTGTCAAAATAAAAGTCTTTTTTATCACTGCAGAGAGGAGGAGGAGGAGGAGGGGGAGGGGGAGGAGAGGTGATGATGAATGAGAGGAGAGGAGGTGAGGAAGACGAGGAGGAGGAGAAGGAGGAGGAGTGGTTTTACCTTTCTTTACCTTTGGTTCCCAGACTTTTGCATTGTGGGAAAAGGCTTTGAGGAAATCTACCATCACACACACACACACACACACACACACACACACACACACACACAC
>BRZM01000834.1:0-24279 GCA_033238685.1 Lates japonicus
AGGCACAAAAATTGCTGTGGATGTTTTTTTTACAGATGATAAATCCTAATGATTATGTCTGGTGGCCTTACCAAAATAACACCAAAAAATACCAAGCACAAGACTTAAATGCTTGTGCTTAGCACAATAATTGGAACAATACCTGTGTAATTATTTTCAAATCTTTGGGAATGCTCTTCTAATTATTAGCCATTTAAGCCAACACAGAAATCAATATTTTACAATTAGTAGTAATTATTAGACCATTTCTGCCTTTTTTCTGACTTGCTGCTGAAAATCCCTTTGGTGTTTTTGGTGTAATTTGGTCTAATTATCCAGGGTGTAATTTCCAGGGTTACCAGACTCCTTATATATGATGTTTACTGCTCTGATATTAAGCTGTCACACTATTCACAAATTCCCTTGATGCTTTGTGAATGGATTAAGAGGACCATCAGTATGTGTTTAGTATGTGTTAAGTATGTGTTTGGTACCACTGGTCATTAGGAGAACCATTCACAGCTCTGGACATCATTATCACCGCTGGAAGGTCAGACCTGGGATCAGCCTCGTTAGAGCCTGAAAGATAAACAAGCGGGCGATGATTGTAGGAAGATTTAAGACAATTCAGGAAGGATTTACACCATAAACATAAGGACATAATGTCACATACATCTGCCACAGTATGAGGAGCAGACACCTCAGGCCTATCTTACCTGAAATCGACTTCCATTCCATAGATCAGCCTTTTAGCGCCAATGGCACATGGCCATCAGGATAACAATGATCAATTCAGCAGCCTAAGCCGATGCTGCTGGAGATGGCTTATTGATGTCCTCACATTGCGTGTAGCAGAGATGGTGCTGCTGGTGATTTAATGACAGATTGACTCGCTGGTTGAAGCTGGATCCTTCCAGAATGCTAAGTGGTGTAGTTAACCTTTTCACAGCTGAATTGGACTTTTTTTGTCACATACAAAAAATGTTAAATAAATCTCAAAGTTCCAGAGGCAAACATTCTATGTTAATGAAATAAAGCACTCTCCAAGGATAGAGAGGCGGCAGATGATTCCGACAAGAAAGTCACTTACAGTAATTGCAGCATGAAGAAATGAACAGACGCCAGACTGGAATATCTCATGTAATTTGCAGCTGCGTATGTTGTTATTTTCTTAACTGCAATATTCTGTTATTGTCCTCTGCTGTTTTAAGGTGAGTCACTGGCTGGTGTCATGAATCATCTCTACATGCCCACACAGAGTACATACATACATATGCGATGTTGAAGTTCCCGGGCGAGTTGTTTTAAAGTCAGCAGCACTGTACTCTGTGTGCTTATTATCGTGCCATCATGCCAGCCTGTCCTCCCTCTAGTTTTGCCAGCATTCAATCAGAGAGCGAGGTCCCAATCTGCAATCTTGCAGGGCGTAATCACCATGGCCACTGTAACAATCAGTTCCAGATACAGAGGCTGGGACTGTGTCAGTGTGTGTAGGTATGTGCTGATCAGTTTCAAGGAGAGAATATTACTTCTTGGTTACACTTTCACTTCTAAAACAAAATAAGGGGTTTATTTTAAACATTATGTCTGTGATTATACTGTTTTAAAGGACCACACCAGTTTTGTTGTACTTGGTAGCTTATTTAGTGCACATACTACTTAATATTATCCACAGTATGTTTCTGTGTTTTAGATTCATCATTGTTTTCCATTCATTTACACACAGTATGAAAAGACATTTCTCAAGACAATTTCTTCAAATTTTGCAAAAACTTTCACCTGGACTCAAATGATAAGAATCTGGAGGTCAAAGGGCAAGGTTACTGTGAAAACGCAAAACACATTTTTTGGCTCAAGAATTCACACACTAATTAACTGCCACTAGTCACTAGGTCACTAGGACCCAATATTTCTCCTGCATTTTTATGAGGAACTACTGGATCACACGGAGTAGAATATAAGCACCACAGATTACTATTTTAGCTCTTTTCCCAGTTGATCAGGTAGAGTTCTTGCACTCGTGGTGATACACATACATGTTACCTTGGTTACCATATTATGTTACCTGAATACACGCTGCACATCCTTCATACAAATCGCTGCGGTTGTTTTGGCCCGCACCCAAATCTGACGTCTGACGTACAAAGGAATCATCGTAATGGGGTGAAACAAACTAGTATCCTGTATTGACAGTTTTCACACTGGCTGAAATGAACTGAACCAAAGGGCAAATGCACCAGTTGGTTTGAATTGAACTGGTTAGGTGTGAAAGCACCCATAACCTGTCTTGAGAAAATTAGGGCTGAAGAAGCCCTTAGTAAAAAGTGCACAATAAAAGTTCATACATTTTTGAACTGATTTTGATAAGCGAAATACTGGCTTCACTTGACACCCAGTTTTTCAAATGTAATTGCTCTCCTGAGTGAGTTCTGATCATGCACTTTTGACAGCTGGACTGAATTTGCTTTGAACTTATCTTGCATAATGACTTCAAAATAATGTCACTGGAACAATGTCAGTGGCCTTTCATACAATTTTTGACAAATAAGGCTTTAATGAAGTCTGACTACTATTAAGTTGAGACCAACAATTTGATATTTAATAATTAAGAAAATGGAAGTCTGTCCACTCAAATCAGACTTCCAGACAAATCAGTACACTGTGTTAATCAGCAGTGGCTTTAGGTTTCATTGTATGAATGATTGTATGGATGAAGAGGTTTTAACAGAAGCAGGTTATGTGTGATAAATAACCTGTCTGTACTTCTGGTTCTATTTGTTCCGGTGTGTTGGAGATAAGCACCATACCACTATACTGGAGAGAAACAATATCAACAACAGCTGTAACATCTCAAAAACAATATTTAGCATTTCTAGCACTGTATCATATTGTTAAATATGCTTCAAAGTATTTGGTAAGGTTAGGTTATTCTAGCATTACCTGTATTTTAACTTCTTCTAAATGATTGAAATAAAGATAATAACTTATACTACAATGCCTTAAAGTAGTGACTGTTCCTCAGTCATTCAGTGTTAATCAATACTTGTAATTATATACAACTTAAGCTCATAAGCTGCTTCAGTACCATATGTTAATGCAATGAATTTAACTCATATGGCGTCACTTTAATACAGGGTTTGCCTGATTTGTGTAGCAGGTTCAATTAAAACCTTGTGACATTTTTCTGTTGCTGGCCCCAAGCTCTGGAATAGTTTTCCATCTCACATTAAGTCCTGTCCCACTCTTGACAATTTAAAATCAAACTCATTCACCCGCTGTTTTATCTTGCTTTTAGTCAAGTCTGAGATTGCCTTATGATTTTGTCAGTCCACTCTTAATTTATTTTTATCTTATTTTTAAATGTGTTTCTACTGCACTTTAATCGGTTTTTCCCTTGCATTGATTCTGATTTTATCATGGCCCTATTTACACCTTTACTTATGTATACTTGTACTGCTAATCCATTTGCTGCAATTGTAAAGCACTTTGGATCAACTCCTGTTGTTTTTAAATGAGCTATATAAATAAAACCGACTTGACTTGACTTCTAATTATGCTGCCAACTCAAAGTGTGCACGGTATCCAAGGGTTCTTCACATAAAGATGAAGAGATCGCAAAACAAGAAAGCTGATATTAATACAGGTCAGATTTTTATAAAGGTTTAGTCCACTTAAAGTTAACACATCAATAGACTGATTTGTAAAAATAATGGTCAAAATCAAGGCAGCAGAGTCTGAGAAATTCTTCACTTTTTGTTCTTAGTATGGCTCAAGCTCCAACAACAATGGCTTCCACATTTCCCATGATGAAACTCAATAGCATTTTTCACTTTTACCTCTAACACAGGTGTTCTGTTTAAAACATTTTAAGTCTTAAACACAAGATGACAACAGCATGGGGTTATATTTTTAAACTCTGGAATGCTCCCTCTGAAGAGGACATTGTACACCTGTTTTCACAGGCTAGCAACATTCATTTCCTGTGTAAAATCTGTGAACTGCCCCTTTAATAAAAAGGTGAACCTTAATTGCAGGCCTGTGACAGGACTCAAACTGGTCTTCTGCATGAAAGTCCTGAAAGCTGTGTACGCATCCACCACTCTGACCTCTACAACCTTACTTTCCACCTCACTACATAAAGGACAGACTATTTCCTTCATTGGCACTGGACATATAAATAGTGAGGTGGGTAATTGTCCATTAAGGATATATAATTCCTTGGCATACTGGGCTGGACTGCCACATGCTTCTTATCAGAGGACATTTCTCTGCAAGTGAAATATTCATAGTTACCAAACATCAGGGACACCACATCCTACCACCACTGCTACATTAAGAGTTTTCAATATTGCCTTAATAAACATAGTGATGGGCTGTTAAGCTTGTTGTTCAGTTTTACAGGCATCACATTAGAGGCCTCAAAGTGTAGTGTTAAGTTAAAGACATTGATAATGGACTGATTTAGGCTTTTAGGCTTTAAATGTTTGTCTTTTACCATTATTTTTATTTTATTTTTTTCTGTGCCGGGTGGGTGTTGGAATAACCCCTAATGTGTGACACAGAGTGCATAATGGGGTATATAGGCATGTCATGCTGTGATAAATACATAGAGATGAGGTTCATGATAAATTACGTGGTCCTTTAAGTCCTCATCACCAGTTCCTGTGGCAAAACTTTGGTGATACCAGAATTTAATTTGGGAAAATGGAAAAAAAGAAAAGTGTGAATCATGACATCTGGATTAATACTGATGGGAACTGTCCTTTGTAAAGAATGATTAAGGCCTATTTTACATTAAAGAGAATCTTGCCTGGAGTGCTTCTTTTACTTTTTGCCTGATCCACTGAATCCTCAGCTTTAATGGACAGCAGGGGAGGCAGTGTGCTCAGCCTGTACTGCCGACAGTCTTCCATCTGTTTATCTGAAGCTGTGATAGATGGGCTGTGGAAATTTCCTCCCCCTTGTGTAGCTGCAATCAGTCTCCCCATCACTACTGATAACACAGCGTGCCAAAAACACAACCTCACAATGGCAGCAGGTCCTCACAACAAACTGGGTTAATGATGCAGGAGGACTGCCTGTCACCCTCTGGACTCACAGAGGTCCGGCCTCATGTTTGTCTGTCTATCACAAGAATTTGATTCTCTTCCCCATTAGTCTGCTGGCCTGATAGAAGCAAACATTAGAGCTGAGTTACAATAAAGGAGCTGTGTTAACTCTTTACCGGGGCACAGAGACATATTTTTGTTTTATATTCTTTCATACTTAGACTCACAGACTAATTTAAAAGAAATAAAACTGAAGAAATGAGTGGAGAAAACAATTATATGGCCTTCAGTGTCTTCAGATGTCAACCCAGCTGAACACCTAAGGGAGACTTTCAAACAACTTGTCAGACAGTTCTCTTCACCACAAAACATCAACACACCAAATAAAGGAATGTCTCTCGGAAGAATGCTGTTCATGCCTCAAGTAGAGTTTTACATGTCTGGAGAATATATGACAAGGAGCACTGAAGTTGTTCTACGGGCATCTTGTAAGACACTAATTTGTCGCCAAATTATACCTGTCACCAAATAAAAATTTAAATTTTTTTTTTTTAAATTTTCAACTTAAGTTTAGTGGAAATTGTGGCATAAATCAAATGATTAAGGAGATCTGAACTAAACCTTGATGGTTTTAATTCTGAAGTCTATTTTTACTGGTTTTAGTTTGCATTTCACCCTTTTTTAAAATCACGGTGAATTATTGTGTATTGTATTACTCAACTTTGTCATTCAAACTCTCACTCATCCATTTATCTAAATCCCCTGCCCTCCAGCGGAGTCCAACCAGACAATAGTTAATCTCCCCGTAGGCACAAAAATACATTTAATTTCATTACATATTCTCGTTGCCTGCTACATATTGCTCCATATTATTTCATTAAACACACACAGAGCTGAGACTTTGGGTTTATAGCATTAAATTGGCAAAATAAATAAATAAATAAAAAAATATATAGTGAGCTTGCTGAAATCCACCACGGTGAGGCAGGTAATTAGCATTAAGTAAAAAATTGTGTCATGATTTTCATGCTGCTATTAATTACTTCATCACATGAATTGGCTGAGAGAAACATAATGCCTGAATGTGTCCTAGTAACTTTGCTGAAGAGATTATTTATCATCATGGGTTGTAATTATACCTGGGGCTCGGCGGATTCAAATGGATTTGCTGCGGAGCTGAAAGCATAAATGTTTGATGAGATGTTTTCACTGATGTATGACTGGCTTTGCATTATAGCCGGAGAAAGGCTTACAGGTTTCGCTCACTGATAGTGTTTGCCTCAATCACTGGTGATAAGATCAAGGACTTGTGGAGAGGGCTTTTCACAATATACTGATTCCACACAAATATCCCATTTGTCAAAGGTCAGCAGTGTGAAACAAGTTGTGAGCAATTACCATCTATAGCCCTGCATTCAATCAAACAGGCCCCCTGGGTCATTAATGTGCAGCCCTATGACAGAAAACACAATGTCCTTCTGTGACTTGAGATTTGTCTCAGGTCAAGTCAATTTCATTCATATGGGACAAATCACAGATTTGTCATTTGTGCAATATACAGCTGTTCCCCCCTTGATTTGGATAATGAAAAACATGAAAACCTTCAACAGAAAAAAAGGACAAACCAGAGAACCAATCCAGAACCAATCAGTTTTTTGGCCATTTATGGATGAGATCTTTTAAAAGCAGAACTGGAGCATGGGACTGACAAAGCTAGCTCAGATGGCATGAGCTCTGAATGACACAGTGGTCAAGATACTGGTCAAGCAGCAACGTTTTGCTGGATTTTAACTTTTTAACTCTTTATAATTAAAACAATTTCAGTATCTTGTGACATCCAGCAAGTATCCAATCTGCCTCTACAGGGGAAAAACATATCAGTTAAACCTTATGGTTTATTGACATTCTCTCTCTCTCTTTTCTTACATCAAAAGTAGAATCAAACTTCTCTTCAGCCTCAGTATTTTGTCATGTCAGTTCACATAGTTCATAGTTGTTGGAAAAGTTTTACATCAGGGTCTTTACATGCAAGTCGCTGTCCAAAAGAACATCTGCCTCAATAATATTCAACAGTGTGACATTACCAATGATGGAACACATTCTGTCATCCATCTCCATGACTGTCTCATTCCCCTGACCATCTAAGTCATGTGCCAGCTGCAGTAACATATTCTCATTTTCTCAGGTCCCTTAAGACCACTACTGAATGCTAAACCTGCTCTGTTGATGTCCATCAGCAGGAGTGAAAGCTCTGCACAGTGAAGTTGTTCTTTTTACTCTCTAGTGACACTGAATCAATGAAACTTCTCCCCAAATAGAGCAGAACAGCTTTTATAGCAATCCACTGTGATTGTGCTAATGATCAGATTCACGAATGCAAACCTACCTGCATACACAGTTTAAGCAGGGAATTAGTGCCATTAAGAAGGTTTGCTGAACCTGAATAAGAGATTAAGAATAAGAACACACATTTTTTCTTGCATTGCAATTATTGGATAAATAAACTGCAAACATATATGGAGAGTATGGACCAGAAAGGGTGCAAAGCAGCTTCCAGGTGCTAGCAAGCACTGGTAGGAACTGGACCACAACACCTCTTCCATACCATGACGACTTGGAAGAAGGAAATAACACACGTAACCACGATCACAAAGGCCTGGTACACCTGCCACTGGTACACTCCTATGGGCTGTATCTGAGGGTATGGACAACCAACCTATGTGGTTGTTTAGGCAGAACTCATTGGTGCAACTACAGTAAGTATATTTGGTCCAGACTGAGGCAGGAAGTCAGTCTGTAAGTTGTGATGTTTACAAAGACTTTACTGTTCACCTTCATTTTCTCTTCCAAATAAATTTGACTGACCTGGGGGGTTTGTTTACAACTGGTCTGATCAACTTACTGCTTCTTTTTAGTGACAGATTTAAGCAATTAATATCTTGAACACAATGTTATTAACCATAGGGATTGTGGTCAATACTACAAAAGACCCAATCTGGAATTATCCTTCAGTTCTTTGAAACTTTGCTGAAAGCCAGAGAAAACACAGTCAATAGTAAGTAGTAATTTAAGCAATTCTGTTTTAAAATATTAAACAGAGTGGGACATGATGGTTCACACATACAAAACACGTCTAAAGAGGCCCATGAATTTTTCATGCAACCTTCTGCGGGCCCTTTATACCTAAACACATTGCTCAGAGCACACATGCTTTGGTCCCTTGATAATGATGATGTCCCACATGATCATTTATCTGTGACTGCTTTGCAGCTTAGCCACATTCTACACGCAAGACCTTTTGTTGTTAAGGTCATCCCACTTTGTTCACCTAAGTGATCTGAGCTGTTATGTAAAACCATGTTAAAAAGATGTGTTCATGCATTTCCCGTCTGAAGTTGAACAAAAGTGTTTCTGGCACTACAACATTCATTAAGGAGAGTGCCAAAAACATTTAATCTAACTCTGTGTTAAAACTATGAGTCAGTGGCCTTGATGTATGAAATGACAGGTGAGGAATGACTGAGTTAAATATGGGTTAGCTAATACAGCACTCTATCTATAAATATAGTAAAGGTGGCGAGGAGGTAGAATTTAAATCAAATTTGTCAGACTTCATAAAGAAGTCATTATTGGAACAGCAGCTTTGTGAGAATTATTTGACCCAATTCTGCTGTTCAACTCATCTCCACAGAGCATTTTAGCATTTTTTAGCTCATTGTTTCGGTTTTACAGCTCACATTTTACTGTTGTGTTTAAATCTCAGCACTTTCTCTCTCTCCAGCAGCTATTGCAATAACTTTTTTTTTTCCCCTCATGACAGAATATTTGACTTACATTCATCAGGTAGACCCAAATTTAACTCCACATGAATGCTAATGCTGCCCTGTGTCTGCTGGATAAGTAAATATGGAACATCCGCCAAAACAACTATAAGCTGATAATGTTGTGTTTTCAGCTTGTTCTGCTGCCACCAAGTTAAAACAGGAAATATGTTCAGAACACATCTAGCAGGACTTTTTAAAATTAAATGCTATTTAGTTACGTTTTCCACCATCTTATTGACATAAAGATACCCACTTAGGGCAGCGGGGGAGTCTAGTGGTCTAGAACAACTGCATTGAAGTAGTATGTTGTCTACAAGCACTGACTATCAATCTAAATCCTACCAGCTTCCTGTTTGCACAAGAGACTGGCATTGATTGGTCAAGTTGGTTAAGATTTGTTATCACTGGAGCCCTGCAGCTCTGAGAACAACAGTGATAAGCACCAGCTGATTGACAGTGGTTTATGCTCTTGTTCAAGGAATAGTCAATTGAAAATTTGACTTGAGTATCAGCACACTCGCCCCCTGTAGGTTTGAAGGGTGGTTCTGAAATGTATAAGGCACTGTACATAAGCAGAACATTTAAAAAAAAAAATAGATCAAGGCTTTGCGTAAGTCAGAAAAGGTCAAATCTGTCATGCAGGGGTTTTAAACGGCTGGGGTGTGGCATCCTCACACCCCAGCTGCAGCCCTAAAGCTAACCTTTGTGATATAAACCTTAAGACATCAATTTAATTGACAGAATATTTTGAGTGTGTTACATGTTATGTACAGAAGCTTTAGAACCGCTAGGGCAAGGAGTGATTTTTTAACACAATCGCAGACAATAGAGGAGACTAAACTCACTCTGGACATGGTTTCTAACAGTTTGGTTTGGGCTGCAGAGATCTGGTAAGCTCCCTTCTTTCTACCTCCACACACATTTTTTATTTTTTCAAACTTGTAGTCTTCAGGCCCAACTGCAATTTATCAGACATCACACAGCTCCCTCTGGAGCCACAAAAGCTTTATACAACTTTTTTTTTCACATGTACAAGTATTCCCCAACACCTGGAAACACACTTTGATGTGGAAAATTCAGCATGTGGTGTTCCCCTTTAACTTTCCAGAGAAGCTGCAATTTTATCACATTTTCTTCCTGATATGGCTACCTCTGTTCATAAGGGGTAACAGGTGCCTGAACAAGTGTCAACTAATGTGTGTTAAATGCTCTATGATGAAGCCAGAGAGTGCACTTAAGACTTATCTACATGGTCTGCAATGAATGGGGAAGCATGTAGATTATACTACTCTGCGGTTAAAGTGTGGTTGTTTGATTGGCAGGTGGTAGCATGTTACTACCATCTTAGCTGTCACTTGCTGGTCCTAGATCATCTCCACCCTGACTTTCTCTCTCTGCAAATTAGCATTCTCTGGCTCATGTAAATCCAAAATCAGACATCAAAACATCCCCACAGAAACTGGTGGGTGACATCCTGTAGAACCATAGTCATGTTTTTTTCTACATTTTACGGTTACACATAAATTGACTAAATAAAGCAAACCACAAGCCAAATCCCTTTTAACCGACCTTGACCTCCACCCCTCGATAAAGTGCAAATTTCCATTAAAAGTTAATTGGCTTTTATCGTCTTTTACACACACAGGCTCAGTTCAACTAGGTCTTTCATAAATGACATTCTGCCTGCATCAAAGGTAAAAAGACACTACAAGCTTGTCTCATGGACCTCTCATACTGCTCAAACACTAAAGCTGCATCATTCTGACATCAAGCTGCTTCAGGAAGGATGTGACACTTTGCTGGGAGGTTGATGACGATAAGAAGAACTCAGAACTAACCAGCTTCGGGGGGAAAAAAAAAGATTAGAGCAGTGAAGCACAAAATACGCAGTTCTAGGTAAACTCAAATGAGCTACTTTTTCATTTTTAAAATTTTAATTATATGGAAATATGTTCCTTGTGTACACTTTTTTTTTTAATTGCTCATTGTACAGCACTACATTGGCTACTGGGGGGTTTGGGGCCTTATTGATATGCTAGTTGTTCTCCACAACCAGATATTATAACCGTGAAACCTTGGAAAGCAAGATAACAAGAGATGAGACAGTTTGGTAGAAAGCATTATTATTGTGGCAGTCACATTAATGAACATTACTGAATGCAAAGGCAATTAATTACTGCTTGCATCATCACCCTGGAAAAAGTGTTTAATTATTTTTTGATGCACTCTGTTGCACTCAGCGAGCCTCGTGGAGTGTGCTCAGGCTGACAAAATGGATGCTGGCAGGGAACCAGCTAAACTGTGGTTTCACTGCCTAATGGCTATTGTACTGACAGGGCAGATGGTGTTTTTTGACAGCGGAGATGCACTGAGGTCTGCTGCAGAAGAGGTGGCGCTGCTTCGTTTTGAGGGTTTTTTTCTTCTTCTTCTTCTTCTAAAGATCAGTGTCTGCAACAGCTGAACATCAAGACACCAGAACACATGACGCTGTCAATATGAATGTTCTTCCTCAAACCCAGTGGAAGCTGAAAAAAGTAGCCAGAACTTTGTTGTACAAATGACCTCTTCTTCTCTCAAGGCACACAAATTAAATGCTTTATTTATTCACTTAATGGGTCAGTTGCATTGTCTGTAAAATTATTTTGTCTGTATAATTATTGAATTTCATGAAGGTCAACTAAGCTGATGCCCTCTACACACAAAAAGGAAAAAAACAAAACAAAACAAAAAAACAAACAGAAAAACTAGATTCTGATGATCATTTTGGTTTGTCTAAAAGAAGATAAAGATAAATATAAGATAAATGTACTTTATTGATCCCGTGAGAGAAATTCTTGCGTTACAGCAGCAGAGACAGCAACAACAGGCAACAACAGCAGAATGATTTCCTGTAGCATTCCTTGTGACAGCAGAGCTGAGTGACTCTGTTGGAGAATGAGCTCTGCTGTTTCTGTAATGTATCATGAAGGGGGTGGGGTGGGTTGTTCATGATGGAGAACAGTTTGTTCAGTGATCTCTTGTCCCTCACTGACTCAAGCGTCTCCGTCTTGTGTCCAATGACAGCCCCAGCTTTGTGGATGAGTCTGTTTATTCTGTTAATGTCCCTGACACTGGTGCTGCTCCCCCAGCAGACTACAGCGAAGTGGATGGCACTCGAGACCACAGACTGGTGGAAGATCTCCAACATTTTGTTGTACACATTGAAGGATCTGAGCTTCCTCAGGAAATGGAGTCTGCTCATCCCCTTCTTGTACACAGCATCAGTGTTGGTGCTCCAGTCCAGTCTGTCTTTCAAGTGGACACCCAGATCTTTGTAGTCCTCCACAATTCCTACCTCCTCTCCCATGATGGTTATGGGTCTAGTCACCGTCCTAGTCTTCCTAAAGTCCACCACAAGCTCCTTGGTCTTGTTGACATTTAGGAGCAGATGATTCCTATTGCACCACTCCACAAAGTTATTTATCAATCCCCTGTGCCCATTTCTAATACACCCCACCACTGCAGAGTCGTCAGAGAACTTCTGCAGGTGGCATGATTCAGTGTTGTACTGAAAGTCTGAGGTGTATAGAGTGAACAGAAATGGAGACAGGACAGTCCCCTGAGGTGCACCTGTGCACCTGTGTTCAAAGAAGTCAAATTTAATGTTCTGAATGTTTATCACAGTTAAATATAATGTTGAATATACCTGGTTAAATACAGGCATTTTGAGTCTAAGAAATACTGTTAGATATCCAGCGTGTTGGGTTTTAACTGTAGAATGTAAAGTCAAAGAAAGATGCCAAAAACAACATATTTCCCACCAAAGGTACAAGAGGACATAATATGTGTGTCCTCGATAGCTGCAGTCCTGCCTCTAAAATAAATCACAAAATATGTCATTTAGAGACTGTCCTTCAAGAAGAGCAACAGCACCAGCTGTTCAGCAGCCCTCTAGTGGCCATACTAATTATGCTGGGAGCAGAGGAAGAAGTCAGGTGACATTATTATTGTGCACAGGGAGGACGTGGAGGTGGAGGTGGAGGCGTGGGTCAACAAAACATCAAACTTTAATGCAGGAAACTACTGTTTGTTTCCTGCCGTGTCTGGTTATTTCCAACCATGACCACAATCCTTCCATAAATGTTACTATGAGTTTATTATTGCAACCTTTTTCAGTGAAATTTCCTCCTAATCTTAACTGTGTATTTAACCCAAACCATGTCTCTAAACCTAACCAAGTTGATTTTGAGCATAAAACTAACAAAACCCTAACCATAGCATTACCAAATCAAAAAACAGATTTATTTTTTAAGGCTGGATTACTGGCTGGGTAAGGTGGGCAACTGTCCTTGGAGTCAAAATGTCTACGTTTGCTGTGTAGCAATTAGTTTGTAGTATGGTAATTAAATGCTTATTTGCTTCAAAGTACTGCATCCACCACTGAAGGAAAAAAAGTGTTAGGGCCTTTTTTTATTTCAGCTTATATCCCACATGTTTTATATCACAGATGGGCCACCATGCCTGAAATACCCACCACCACATTTAAAATCATCAAAAGTTTTTGTGTTGGCTTTCTGTTTTAGGAGCAGATGTGATATTTCAGATGATCTGGGTGGCTTATGACCTCAAACAGCTGATGCAGCTGTTTTCCTTCTTTAGTTTGAAAAAGAACAAACAGTGTGAAGAGAAACACAAGGACTGAGGCAGTCACACTAACCAGGTCATGTGCTTTATCTGAAGCACAGGGGCTCTAGTCTGGTGAAATGTTTTTTTTTTTTTTTTTTGTTCATAATCCAACAGTATTAATCGTTTTAATCAAACAAGTACAGCATGCTGTATGAGAGTATGATGAAACAAAAGTCATGTTTAGATGTCACATCACTGTCAGGAAGAGTCTCTCATGTTTCCAAGGAGATTTACAGCTAATGAAATGTCACACTATGAACTGAGCCATGCAAAGAATAATGAAAAAGATACCGATTTTTCAATGTCCTTCACTGTTGCAGTTACTTCGAACTCCATCACAACTGAGCAAACTTCATTTACTGATGAACACCATGAGATATTGATTTTCTCTTTTTTATATAGCATCTGGATACTTGCAGGCAGGATTGGTATTTTAAAATACATAACACTGTAAAAGGTTGTACATGTATGCATAAACACCAGACTGTTTTTGTTCTAAAATAAAATGAAATCAACTTATTAAAGTCATAGTACGTCAGACCAACTAAGTTTTAAATTGGTTAAAAAACATGTTTTCTTGAAGACGAATAAAACACAATGCAGGACTCACTTTTGACTTCAACAGAATATCTATTTATATGCATTAAAAATAATAATCAAAAATGTATAGTTGGTTGAATTTTTGTATGTAACTGTTTTATTTTATTTCTCCTGGAGAAACAAATTCCAATGACTTTGTTAGATCTAAAACCTTGTGATAACTTATGTTAACAGGTCACCTGACTCCAAGGTGACTCTTTTAAGTGTCCTCATTTCATTTTGCTGCACCAGACTTCTACGCATTAGGAACCACCGGCTTGTCTTCTCAGCTCGGCTGGCCTTGACATGACAAGAAGCAGATATTGTTTCACACTGAGTGCAGCGGTGGTGCCCAGCTGACCACAGCTCACGACTTAACAAAGAAGCACTTTGCTCAAAGTTCAAACTATTTGAACCAGATGCAGCGACGCGTGGAGAATTCTTTTGCATGACCTAAAATGTTAATTTCAGCCACATGGGAGGTGAGAGGGGTCTATTCACTATGAAACTGAATCCCTTTATGTTTAACCTTGATCACAATAATTCATCCATGAACGATGATGTACGTGAAGCATTATCTTTACGGTTATCTGCACAGTGTCAGGGTGAAAAAAATAAAAAATAAAAAAATTGACCAACTAACATAAAAGCCATCCCACAATTTATACTTTAAAAGGACATTAGTTTCCCAATTAAGGTGAAACTTCACACATGGTTACAATACATTCTGCTAATCAAAAACAATTGGAATCTATTTAATTATTTATTTCATGTATTTTGGAACTAAGATTTTAACCATGGGAATTGATGTGTCAGTTAAATAATTAATTAAATAAGAGCTTTAAAATTTTAGTAACAGACAAAGTAAGGTATCTTTGGCCAAGGATTAATTTTTAGAGTCGCTTTGCATGAAAAAAGACCGATCAGGTGGCGATTTCAGCACCACTGAGAGCTGCTGCATGCGGCCGTCCATGGTCCTGAAAGCGACAGTCCAGAGCCTGTCTGCCCTGCTTCATCTGATAAACACGGCTTTTGGCATCCACGACAGGTGTGGTTGTCTCACACTGCTCCTGTGCAGCAAATGTGGGAAAATAGATAAATAAATATATATATTTTTTAAAAACCATATGTATGTATCATGTGGTGACACCTCCAAACACCCACCAAGCAGGAGCAAACATGTCTCCAAGTCTGCGACAAAACAGATGGGAGGAAACATGTTTCAGCCACAGACATGCTGCAAATCAGTGTTTCCAAACTGAACAGCCACCAGGTGTAGTTAGTAAACGGCAGCTCACTTATCAGGTTTATTCCTACTCTCAATGTAGTGATGACATATGTTATAAGGCTAACATGGAGTTTAGGCACTTGAAATAGAAAGCTGTATAGAGAGTTGTTCAAAAGGTGCTGTTGGTGCAGTCACTCTGGCAACAGCTTAGAAGCTTTACTATAGAATTTTCCTACTAAATTGCTGGAAAAATATATTTCTCACTCTGTTCATGATTTTCGGGTTGAACTTGTTGACAGTGTTTTGACGTCCTGCTACTGTATTTTGTCTTAGCAACAAAATCTAAGCCACATCAATTTCTTGTCTCTAAATCTACTCTCAAAATAGAACACCCCCAACACCAAGCTGAATCTAGAGTGTCTGATTTAGTTGAACAAATCATTCTTTTTCAATTCGACTGTTGACAGTACAAAGAGCATTGTGATTCTGCTGTGAATTGTTGTTTTTCTTGCATCTTCTCATACCAGATAATAGGCTGATCATTAGAGGCCCTGCAAACCCATTTTCTGAATGAGCTATTTACCATGAGTAATGTCCTACATGATCACACTATTTTCTTAAAACATTAAAACAGTTTTGGTTTGGTGTCACAAGAAAAATGTCTTTATTTGTGGTTCTGTCTGTCCTATTTTCCCAGGTTTAAAGTTGTTTCTTGCTGTTTGTTTGTTTGTTGCACCAAGGCCACTGTCAATCAAATCCGATGAAAACACACCCACACAGCTCTGATGAAACAGATCAGCTGTGTTTCAACCCTTACTAACAAACTGGTGCTGTATTGTGTTGTTGGCATTATTTCAGTCATGAATAATTAATGTTATTTCGAAAAACTCCATATTTGAAAGCAGATTTTCAGGGACTTTAAAGCAACCATGCAAACTTCTGGGTGCTCCTTACATGAAATATGATCATTTAGCCAGTTTGGATTTCAATGATTTCAGCACCACAGACAGCTGCTTCATGCCTGAAAGTGATCGATCCATCCCTCCCACTTCATCTGACTCTGATTAACACTTAAAACTTTGTCAGGTTTGTTCTTCCTTCATTTACCTGCAAAGTCTAACGATTAAATGAATTAAAGAATAGGTGCAAATTTCTTTCAAATGTATTTAAATAATGCTTACATGCTCATATGTGACAGATTTAAAGGGTTACTGGTGTGCTGTAACTGCTCAATGTGCAAAGAGATTCTGCTCTAAAGCTTTAAGAGTCCAGCTGGGAAAATATCTTGCATTCCATCACTCATCATTCTCTCCTCATTTCCTGTCACCTCCCTACTAGTCACTGTCAAAATAAAGGCAGTAAATGCCTTACTGATTGATAACAACAACTTGCACAAAGCCATAGATGCTTAGCTTGAAGATGGAGGCAGTTACTCATTAAAGAATTTAGATAATATTGGACTTTTTCAGAAAGTCTTCTCAGTGGAACAGTGTTGCTACAACTCTGTCAACAGCTCAGGGTGCAAAAAAGACCAATGAAATGAAGTGTTACTGGGTGTAACTTTGGAACAGATTCACACTTCGCACTCAAAGCACAGTTGTGAATCTGCTGTGAAATAGATGACAACTGGGACCAGTGATTATCCGGCTGACTTTAGACCAGTCTCTTTAATACCTCTGCCCACAGACACTTCTGTTGATGGAAGAGGAAAGTGCTTGTCCCAGAAGGATGATCCCTGATTGGTCTCTGAATCAATTAAGAGCAAATATTAGGAGTGGCACGATCTGTGCCCATTGCAACAAAAGGGCAGAGTGTTCTCAGTCTGCTCAGGAGACTAATAATATTCCAGTAGGGTGTCTTCTATCTTAATGACTCTGGACATGCCGTGCTTGCCCTGCACTTGCGGGGTCGCTGGTCCCCCCCCCCCCCCCCCCCCTCTGTTTTCTCCCATCTGATGCTAAGATATTGTTTTATGGCCTCTCAGACTGGCTGTTGGAGTATCTCCTGACTGCATAAGCGTTCAAGAGTTCGACACACCCACACTCAACACGCACACATATTTATGTTTTAAACTTTAATGACTTTGACAGGGGGAGATTTCTGTTCTACTTGTTTATGTTCCGTTAAGTAGGCTGGGTGTCAGGCCTTCAAAACATCTGACATTTCAAAAAGTGCAGCAGGAAAAATTAAAAATAAAAAAACACACATACACACAACGAGCAAACTCCACATCATGTCTACAAAACAATTTCAAAATAAAATCCCCTCATAATGATGCAAGCGTCTGTGTCGCAGAAATGCGCGGCGCATTTTTAAATCAAGCGGTCAAGGTGACAGTGAGGGGCCGGGTGAGGACTAGATTTGCAGAGGTGTGGAGTGTGTGGATGCCACAGTGATCCACTAGACTGACGTCTCTCCGGTAGCGCAGACGAAGACCGCAGCCCGGTTATTTTACAGACTTCAATACAGCCAAGCAGTCGACAGTCTCTCCTGCAGAGAGACATAGAGGAGGGGGAAAAAAAAAGAACTTCAGCAACGGCAAGCTGTGGTTTTGCAGCATGTTCCACCTTCGGCAATCTCCGTTTAAACACACTCGCTCAGCAACTGTTTGATTTTGCTGGTGTGTAGGCTATTTTTTATTTTTTTTTTGTTTGGGAAAGATTCGTCTTTTTCCCCCTTCGGCTGATGTAAAAAAATCTCCTTCTCTTTATTGGAATGATGTGGACCTCTCATGATACTGTTGGATTTGTTTTCTTAGCCGGATTTTGTGTGCAATTCGGATTCTCCTTTGAAGGTAAGAATCACATATTTTCTTCGGTCTATCTCGGTGTCATCGTGTCGGGCTTGCTGCCCTGCATGATGGAAGCTGCTCGGTCGGAGAAAGTGTTAAAAGTGCGCAGCCTTTCTGGAAAAGCAAAGGAGGGTGTTTGGAGGAAAACAGGACATGTTTGAAGTGAGATGGATTGTAATAAGCACAGAAAGAGAAAAGCAAGCTCGCGATTAAAATGAAGAGGGTGGCTTGCTTTTTTTGGTACTGGTGATGACGAATAAATGCAACTGGTGATTCTTTGAAATCAAGTCATTTGGCATCATATAGAGGAGCAAGCGGCTGTTTTTTCCGTTCATTTTCTCCCTTGATAGGAAACAGATTGTGGCCATAAAAGAAAGAACTTCTTTTTAGAGTCGCTTTGCATGAAAAGTGACCGATCAGGCGGCGATTTCAGCACCACGGAGAGCTGCTGCATGCGGCTGTCCATGGTCCTGAAAGCGACAGTCCAGAGCCTGTCTGCCCTGCTTCATCTGAGATTACTTTCAAACTGCCTCTGCTCTTCTTCGTCCTTAAAGCTGCATTTCTAAAGCACCGAGAAACGCTCACAACCCGTTAAACAGTCTTAGAAGGGCTTTGGTTTCTTATACAAAATGTAAATGATGGTTTGGCATGAAAGTTTGCATGCACGGATATCCTCACGCTTTTCCCTATCGTCGCCACCACTCTCCTTTAGGCTGTATTCTCTTTTACCCTCCTTCAAACCAAACTCCTTTGTTATTTCTTGTGTTTTTCTTCCACCTTTAAGCTTCCCTGTCTTTGTCCACATTCTGGTACAGTCAAGTTTTATTCAGTGGTTTAATCGACGTCTCATATAGCTGGACAACGGCCACATAATGATACAAAAGATGGGATGTGAAAGTAGGAAAAAAAAAAACTCCCATAAAAACATCCCGCTCTAGATTAAGTGGCTGAATAATGTGGCCATAGCGCAACTGTGCGTTATGTAAATTCCCGATGAAGACGCGTCAGTATCTGTGACATGGGGGGGGGGGGGGGGGGGCCCCCGCCATCTCCTTCAATTAAGACAAGAACGCACCTTTATCAAGCACTTGGTTCCACTAACACACAGCTGCTGTGGCAGCGTTACCCGCTACGGTCATGACTGCAGCCACAAGCGAGACCATTAAAGTGATCATTCACAGGCATTTATTTGCGGATATAGAAATCACACAAACTGTCCTCATCATATAACGACCCCCCCACCCCCTTCACTTCTCTCATCTGCAGGTCGCTTCACGGATCTGCCCTCCAACATGACGGTTAAAGAGGGACAAAACATAGAAATGGCGTGTGCTTTCCAGAGCGGAACCGCGTCTGTGTATTTGGAGATCCAGTGGTGGTTCGTGAAAGCACCGGAACCCACTGACAGCGAGGAGGACGTCGATGCTGAGGAGGTACACAAGGGACCTTTTTTCTTTCTATCTATCTTTCTTTTTTTTTTCTCCATCCTTCCCCATCAGGAGCTGTGCGAGTTATGTTTAAAGCACACCCACTCATGAAGGGAATAAGGGCATCCAACATGTTTCCGCGCTATTACGCACAAGCACCTTATGTCATCAGCGTCGTGCTTGTGCAGAAGCCCTGAAGACGTTGTCGGGTACTCATGCTAGAACTTTTTACTTGCCTACTTCCTTGCAAGGAAAAGCATGTTATAACCTTCAAATATCTTCAGCTGCTACCTTGAGGTGATAAAAAAAAAAAAAAAAAAAAAAAAAAAAAACTCATGCGCATTTAGCTGGTATAAACTTCTTTTTCTTAAACTCATCTGAATGTTAAAATACCTCCAAATGATTGGAAACCACTGTTGGAGTTTCATCTACACCGACACAGACATTTTTAAAATTAGAAATGACTATTTAGGCTTATAATATACATAATTTTTCTCAGAATCTGGGATGTGCAACTTCATCCTTTTCATACTTGATTTGATGGTTTTGGATTGGATATCCCTTCTTCCCCTCAAACAGTTAAACTAATCCCTCCACACACTGAGCAAGGAGCATGAAGAAGGAAAAAAAAAAAAGGAACATTAATCAAGGACCACTGTGAAAAAAGAAAAAAAGAAAAAATGAGCTCGTTCTGGATATTAATTACACGATAAATGAAGTAAATGAGCCTGACTATTCATGAATGGATAAAAAGTGGCTGAATCAATACAGCCAAAGCATATTCTTGTATATTGCCTCATTAAACAGTGCATTGGAAGCGCTTTGGCATTTTGTTATGTATTGCTGCTGCATTACTGCTGGTTATGACAGCTTCCCTCGCCCCAAATAATGATCGGCTGCTTAGTGGATGAAAGTGACTAAATGTGTTTACTGCATTCAAATGGATGGAAATGACTTGCTTACATATTGTATGGCAGGTAGCTGCATGTCAAGATTTGGAAGGGTTGGTTTATTGTCGTGACAGGCATCAAACGGTGCTCTTTCTATTTCTGTGACAAAGAGATATGTATGTGTGTGTGTGTGTGTGTGTGACAGGGGGGTGGTTGGATATCCATGTGGCTTTAATTATTGTTCCATTGTTGCTCAGCTCTCATAGTGGCATCGGCCAGGCTTTGATGTGGGTTTGATCCCACGTGACTCTTGGATGTTGGGCTGAAGTGGTCTATTGATGCAGACATCACATTGTTACCCACATTTCTTATCATGGAGGGTTGTTTGAAATGAAAGCTGCTCTGTGTGTGTGTGTGTGTGTGTGTTCGTCCTGCAGCGCTGCAGTTTGAATGGGAACAGAGTCAAGACTGTGTGAGCGTGAGATGCTGCTTGGGAACCAGCTGGTCTCCTGGAAATTTAGAGGAAATGATCATGATGTCTTAGAATGCAAATACGTATGCAAATATAAGTTGCACACATGAAAAGTGTTGTTGGAAGTTGTTGGAACTTTGAAAGGATGACATGAAAAGCGGAACGCTGAGACAAAACAGACAGCAGTTTCACACTGAAAGTACAGAGGAAGGAAAGTAAGAGTCGGGTAGATGGGTGGGTGGTTACTTCAACTCTCAATGACCCAGGATCAGTTCTCAACTTTACTAGTATTCTGCTGTGAGACTATAATTTTTTTTTCAAATGTATTTTTTGAATATTTTTGAATATTTTTTTTTACAGCTTTTTAGTCATATCACAAAGAAAAACATCTGAGCATTACAAAACCTCCACTGTGACATCTACACCCATACCCAGCCATATCCACACGTAGAATAGATGAAGAAACTGATATACAGCACACAAAGAGAGGGGAAAATATAGCAATAAATAAAAAAAGAGGGAAAAACATTACAGCAGCTGTCTTATATGATAAATTATCAAATTATAAGCTATCCCATATAGCTCATTGTTATTCTCATTGCATTTTACACATGGATCCATTGACATGTCTGTGAGATGTCTCGACAGAGCACCCTGCATAACATAGTTGAAAAGTAACCAGTATTCCTACAGTACTCCATAAATACATGGAAATTGAATTAGAAAGCAATACAAAAATGATATTAAAATGCAGTGTCAACCTAAAAATGTACAGTGCAATACAGTCTATTTTGTTGTTTTCAAGAAATAAACATTAACAAACAACATAAAACAGTCATGTCATTTGAAGTGTAGGTAAGACATTCTATATATCTAAAAGAAAACAACATTTCCAAGCCCCTTCATGTCTGTTATTTTCCCACATGCAGCAGGCTGCTTAATTCAGTCAACCAGGATTTAAACTGCTGTGTAAGGAGCCTTTATTCCAAAGCATTAGAATTCATGTATTAGCTATTACCATTCCACACCGAACTGCTATGATCTTTAAGTCACAATCTACTATTTTCGGCGACCAACCTCAGACTGTAGTTTCTTGATCTGAGGTTAATTCCAATCCAAATTTAAGTCTGAGTGAATGAAACCAAGGCATTAAGTTACAGTACCTTATCTTTAAGACAGTACTGAATCTGAACAAAGTTAAAACCCTTTAACCCTAGACAACTAATTTCCAACAAATAGTCCTTTGAAAAGATGTTCAGGGAATCAAGATAAATCTAAAAACTACAGTAAAAAGACTGCCAGAATAAAAAAGCAGAATGATACATAAATACTTTTCAGACAGACCCTCTAATCTCTGCTTTTTTCTTGTAAATTATTGAAATGTATTATTATTAACAGGAAAAAAAATATCACTCTGACTAGGTATTAAGCTATAGAAATATTGTACAGACATCACTTCATCTTAAAGGATAGGAGTGGTATTATTTAGTATTTTTTCTTATTCTCAACAACTGCAGTGAAAAGACCAAACCCAAGAAAGTCTGTCTGTCAATGCTCTCTGATCTTTCCCTATCTCTGATCTTTCTCTATCTGCCTTAAGACCATTAGTTGATGCGAATCGCCTAACAAATATGTTGTTTCATTTTTAAATAAGTCTCAGTAATTTCCTAACCCAGCTGAGCACTGTGTACCAAGCATGATTCAAACAGAAAGAAGTAGTGCAGTTTGTAGGGACTATTTTCAGTGGCGGATTGACACACATTTGACACACTGAGGCAAAATAAATAAAAAAAATAAATAAAAATAAATAAACTGCGGTGTGTGTGTTAATGGTCATGAAGGAACATGCCACTCAGTGCAACAGTGTGGCTTATTGATGTGTTTAACAGCTGGACAACAATGGCGCTCTTTGGTGCAGAGGAATAACAAATGAATACTTGTTAGTGATTCTGCACATGGGATTTGCTGACAACAACAAACATATCGGTCAATCAATCTGTAGTTTATGTGATTCGGAGATTAAACATGCAAAAAAATACTGGCACGGTCCTTTCAGTTGGCTATACCTAATGGTTTCTGACGTACTTTTTCTTTACATGACGACTGTAAGACAATGGTTTGTCAAATTTGTGCTGTTTTCACAAAATAATATTTGTATTGAGTTAAATAATGTCTATAAGGTTCATGTGGCAATGCTTGTGTTCATTTCATGAAATTCTATGAGACTGCAGTGGACGTGGATTAGACAAGGAGAAAAAAACATCAAACACGTCAATAGAGAAAGCTGCTGTTTGGCTACAGATTTCAAAACAAGTGGTAAATGATTCTCCTCTCAGATTATAAATGACATGCTGCCAGTTCATAATTATGCACAAACACAGACAGACAGAAACAAAACATTCACACCTCCATGACAAAGAGGAGTCATGCTGCTGACGGGATTTGCTACACTTGTGATGTTGTTGATTCAAGTCAAAGAGTAAAGAAACACAGAGAGGAGGAGAGTGATGGCGGAGCACAAGTGTGAGCCAAACATTTGCTGTAACAGAACATGAGCAGATTGCTGTGGTAGTGCTGGGTCATCCGTCTCTATGGCATTTTGGATGCAGTTTTTTAACTGCAAATTGAGCCCGTGAGGGCCACGATTACACATGATTATGTTGTGCTGTTATTCTTTGGATGGTCTGTTTTTGGCATTTTTGATTACAATATGCAAGGGCTTAAAGGTAGCTCTAAAAGAAACAAGGTGTATAATTTATGGATTTGAGGATGAATTTTTAAGTTATGAGCGGGAGAGGCAGTTTGTTGGAGGGCTTATGTAGCACTTCTGTCATTTAAAAAGGCATGCGTGTCACATTCATGCATGTCACATTTATTTTTAAATTCAGGGTACATTTTTGAAGTCAACTGTCCAAAATGACAGTAATGAGCTGAATGAGGACTAGAGTAAGAGATGTAGTGTGTCATACTGATCCGACGGAGCCCTGTCTCTGCAGGACTAGAAAATAGTCTACTTGTTCTGAATGTTCTAGATCTGTTTTTGGTAAAACCCAGGAAGACAATGATCCAAGTTCAGTAATGCATTTCACAATAAAGTAAGTAAACAGCTCTTCTCTAGTACAATATTTTTTAGTCACCAACTGTTTTTGACTGTCTTGTCTTCATCAGGCTAATGTCTGAGGTTGTTTTTGGTTATTGATCAGTCATGTGATATATAGATCAGTGGATCCCAATCTTTTAAGTACAGCTGCATGTGCCTATGACCCCAACTCCTGTGTCCTAGAAATTACATTTGTATATCACCATGTGTTTCGTCAAATATGCTTTGAAGGAAATGTAATTAAATTGCGTAGGGAGGAGGTTGAGTTGATGGTGG
>BRZM01000835.1:5731-17090 GCA_033238685.1 Lates japonicus
AATTTCAGACATTTAACCAGAAACACATTGACTTTGGGACGAGGGAACAGGAAGTGCTAACATGCTAACACGCTAACTTACTTCCTGGTGTTAGCACTCACTTGAAAACGCCAGAAGTGACTTGAAGCATGAGAGACGATGTCATTACTTATTGACATTTAACCAAAAGCAGGATCTTTTGCATACCCAAAGTACTTTTGTTGTGTAACCCTGACTTTTGTAGCCTAAACCTAACCAGCAGCTGCAGTATAACACCAAATACCAAATGCATAAATATTGTACCCTCTGTTTAAATACGTTGCCCGTAAAGACTGAAAGATCACTTTATAGACAGCTCACGATCAGCAGAAAGATTTAATATTATTTCAATTAATGAAGTTGTGAAAAAGGTGCGATCATGTTAGAGTTTGTTCTTCAAGCTGCAAACAAGCCACGAGGTGTAAACATGAAATCATAAATATAACTAAAAAATGCACTGCAGTGTATTTGTGTTTGTTAGAGTGTGTGTGTCTCTGTGTGTGTTTCCCATCCAGCATATGGCTCTTTACAGTCTCACCCTCTGGGTTTTAAAGGCACAGTTCACTCATCTGGTTCCCAGTTTGCTCCCAGTCACACATTAACAACAACTGGAACAACTGGAGCAGCAGATCCTCAGCTGCACAGGGACAATAAAACCTCCGTCCCCAGCTCCACTAAACACAATATTTGCCTGGTTTTATTTTCATCACCTGCTTCTGTTTTTTTGCAAACCAGGCTGCTCTGTTGGACGTCTGCCAACTGACAATAATGTTTTATAAATATAGATATTCAGCTTATTTAGGTCAGGCACACGATGCAGGAAGTTCAGCCTCATTTCTCACTGATTCAGGGGGATGTTATATATGATATATTTTATTTCTTTTTATTTTACATAAATTTGACCTATTTACAACTAATATTCACACTGTTATCTTAAAAATATCTTTGTTGATTTGATCTTAAGCATAACTGACGCCTATAGCGCTACATTCTTCTGCTCAATTTGTGGCACGTTTGATTTACAAAAATGTTACTAGACAGAATAAATTCATTCCACAGAGGCTGATGTTCTGCTGGCTAGAATATATCTCAGAGCTGTGACTTGTGAAAGATGAACAAAATGACAGCTCCACAAAAGATAGTTCTAATCACACTGATGTATGTTTAGTGTTTGTTTTACTAATAAGTTTGGTTTTAATAAGTTATTTGATGTGATAAAAAGCATCATGATAGAAAATCAATTGTTTATGAAACGTTAAATGGTAAAAAACATCTAACAAAAGCAAAGCAGTTCATGTCCAAAATGGGAGGTAGTCAAAGGGCCCAGTAACTTGCATGAATATCTCAACGCAACTGAACTGTATGAGCTGCCATGGCACACATGCCAATAAGTAGAATGGAAAGCTCGACACGCATAGCAACAGTAACCAGGGTCAGTGAGTTGTTTGAAATTGAATCATTTGAAAACAGAGCTCTTAAAACCCTGAGTAAAAAAATATCTTAACTAAGGTAAGCTATCAGGTAAAAGCTTGTTAGTTACAGTGGTTAGCTACAAGTAGAAAATGGATTTTAATTCCACCACAAAGATGAAAAAAGCAAGAACTCCAGCTCAGCGTCGAGTCAAAACTGAAGCACAGGACAGTGCAGCAAAACAGGTCCTGGACAGCCAAGACAAACGTACAGCAAGACAGAGGCCTTTCTCTAAGCTTGGACTACCTCCAGAGAAAATAATTGAACAAGAGAAGCAGAGGAGGCACCTGCTGATCAATGAACACAACAAACTAACACTTGCTGTGAAAGAAAAAGAAGCAAAGTTGAAGGAGCTGCAGGAGACACTGAGAGTGATGAACCTTCAGCCTACAACCTACAGCAGTGAAGATGCACTGAAGCAGCGCATACGACAGCTGGAGAACGACCGAGAAAAGATGAAGATGAAGATCACACAGGCAAAGAAAATCCAGATGGCCTATCGCCACATCCTTGAGAACCTGCAGGAGGAGGTCCGTGGTATAAAACAAGTCCTGGACCAGAAAGAGCATGCAGTTGCTGTTGGACAGGTGGAGGTGGACAAAGCTACCAAAATGTTCCAGTCGGCAGCAGCTGCCACAGACAGCTCACTGGGCATGATGGTTCAGATGGAATATGAGACGATGGAGAAGAGAAGAGAAATGGACAGTGAGCTGTGCGAACTGAGTGCAGAAGAAAAGGAGCTGAAAAAGAAAATGGAAATATTTGGGTGTCTTAGCCCGACAGCACAGAGCAGGCTGGAGGAGGCTGAGATACTCGAAGAGGAAGAAGAGCGCTCAGCTCCTGTCAAAGATCATCAGTGTCATGACATCTGTGGTGCTTCAGAGTCTGACATGAAGGTGGTGGAGGATATGGAGGCTCTGAGAGAGGCTCTGGCCTGTGCTGACATCCAGGAGCTGGTTAGCAAGGTGCTGTCACAGCGAGCCACCAAGGAGCAGCTGCTCACTGAGATAACCCAGTATGAGGACCTGATTGAGCACGAGACCAAAATCCTGGCTGATCTTGAGCTCCAGTTCGCCGAACTCAAGTTCAGCGAGAAACCTGCAGTTGCAAGGTTCGACAAGCTGAAGGAACAAGCGCAGGCAAAGTTGAACCCAGAGGTGAAGCGTGTTGGACGACTGCAGGCTGAGCTGAAGCAGTCTCAGGATCTGTTGGATGCTGTTGAGCAGGGGATCAACAACCTCTACTTCAGGATGAGCTGTGTGCCCGTGGAGGGGTTACCCAGCACAAAGTGTACTGACAGCATAGACAAACTGAAGGACATCAGCGCCCGTCTACCAACGTTACTGCAAAGAGCACTGACGCAGAAACGGCGGTCAGCGGTTAGCGGTCTAGACCAAGAGAACGTTTACAGCGTACTGGAAAAGTTCAATACGGTGGAGCTGAGGAACAACAAGAGACCAACCACTCCTACAGAAACTCCCCAGCTGAGCGATGACGAAGAAGAGTGCTCTCCATCACGTGATGAGATCAAACGCAGCGGCATGAGGCTGATTGAATCCCAGCAGAACAAGAAGTCTTCAAGAGGCAGAAGGAAGTAGCAGAGCTACAGACCACGCAGCGGATGACAGACACAGGAAGACAATAAAATCAGAAAAATAAGTGGTGTTGAACTTCTCTGTATTTTGATTTTGTAAAGTCTGAAATTCAGTCAACTCATAAGAGAGGACTGGACCACTTGTGACTTTTCTACATACAAGAAAATTAGTGAATGCCATAAGTTCTCTCAAATTACTTGTAGGTCCCAAGTAAAGAGTATTTTTGAAGTAAGTAAGTGACTGATCAGTCTACAAAAGTTATTATTGTTATTCTCAGTGTCTGACAAGAACATGGATAGGATTCATACAGAGACAGAGCTCTTTATTAAAGAGGAAGAAGCAGAAACATCTCTATATATCACTACCAGGCTCCATTGACAAAAACAGAGCAGAACACAGGAGCTGCTGGAATACCACTGCTTCCATCTGATAGTTTATTTGTGTTATTGTGTGACTTTCAATGGTGGAAGAAGTATTCAGATACTTTATGCAAGCAAAAGTACCAGGTCTGTTTGTTGGGATAGAAATAAAAAGAGGAACTCTGCGAATCCGAAGGATGAAAACTTTGCAGCTGAGATCCAATCAGGTCACACGGTTCCACTCGCTGTCAGTCATAAGAGGAGTCTGAACTTCCTGTTACAGAGCTGAACTGCTTCCTGTCCAACTAATGTACTGACAAACAGCATCAAGAGTCAGGCTGACATTCTGCCTGCAAAGGTCAACACACACACACACACACACAAATTGACTCACACAAACACACACACAATGTCTCGCTATCATTGCCAAGTCCAAAAGGTCAACTTCATGCTGATTGGTGATAGAACTATCAAATGAACCAATCAATAGCCAGGAGGAGAAGGAGGAGGAGGAGGAGAAAGGGGGGCTCCAGGGAGAGAGGGGAGAGGGAGAGCGATCTGGGATGGCAACACATCAAGAGAGAGAGAAGGTGGGAGGATGGAGAGAGCAAGAGAGGGGGGAGGAAAGTGAGAGAGAGGGAGAGGAAGGAGGAGGAAAAGCAGGCTTGGACCGAGAGGTGAGGAGCGGGTCAGGTAAGGAGACCTAGACAAGAGAGAGAGAGAGATTGGAGGATGAGGAAAATAGGAAGAGGAAGGTGCAGAAAGGTCAACGTGTCAATATAGGGAAGAGAAGAAGAGGAAGGAGAGGGAGAGAGAGAGAGAGGATGGAAGGAAGATGGAGATTTGGACAGAGAGAAGACGAGAGGCAGAGAGAGATGGGAGGAGGAGTTGAGGGAAGAGGAGAGTTCAGAAAGGTCGACACATGTCAATACTGGAAAGAGAGAGAGGATCAGTACATAGCAGTGGAGAGAGAGGAGGGGAGGGAAAAGTACTGTACTCTGTATAACTCATTTTCTAAACTAAGGGTAAGATCCTTTATGTTTAACCAGAAGCATCACTATACATCACTACCAGACTCCACTGACAAAAAGAAGAATTTCACCAAGCAGAACACAGGAGCTGCTGGAATACCACTGCCTCCATCTGTGAGTTTGTTTCTGTTACTGTGTGACTTTCAGTGGTGGAAGAAGTAATCAGATACTTAACATAAGCAAAAGTACGGCACAATAACACAGACACACTAACAGATGGAGGCAGTGGTATTCCAGCAGCTCCTGATAAAATTCTTATTTTTGTCAGTGGAGTCTGGTAGTGATATACAGAGATATTTCTGATTAAACATAAAGGATCTTCCTCTTTAATAAAAAGCTCTGTCATGTTGTCAGACACTTATAATAACAGTCTGAGCCTGTCAGAGGCAAAAACAAGAACTTTAGTGGACGGACTCTAACGTGTAAAATTGCCCATTGGATTACATTGCAGGAGCTGTCAATGCTATCAATACTATAAAACTATAGTGTTGTCAAATCATTAAGAAGATTAATTTTCCAATAGTGCAATGGTCTCTGAAGGTACAAATGATGATGTCATTCTGCCACCAACAGGTGTGTGTGATCAGTCAGTTTAATTGCGATGATTGAGAGACTGCAGATTTGTTGAGGGGCTGAATTTTTATTGTTATTCATGTTAGAAACACATTATGTTTGAACGAGAGACAGACAGTTGGAGAGAGGGAGAGAGAGGTAACAGCATCAGTGTGATATTGCAGACACTCGGAGCTGTCGCTGCTCCTTCTTTTTAATCAAAAGCAACAATCGACATGTGGACAGGTGACCAGCACACACACACACACTCTGACAGCCCTAGAGTAATAATTCCACTCTTCCAGTTATTGCTCAGAGCTCAATATCACTTTAATTCCCTCAAGAGGTGTGTGTGTGTGTGTGTGTTAGAGGTCCCTATCCAGTCAGTCTGGAGGTTCAGGTCCGACCACAGCTCTCTCTCTCTGCAGTCACAGCTGTACAATGCAGATGTTTGAACACTTCTCTCAATAAAGAGACAATAGCATTTATAACATGAAGCTGTGGATGATGTGGAATCTGAAAGAAGAAGGAATCCTTTTCATTCTCCCACCTCCCCCACTGACTTTCAACACTCATCAAAAGGCTGCAAAACAAATCCTGGAAGCACAGCTTTCATCAGTGTCTTTTTCACTAAAGTTCTGTACATGAACCCCCCCCTCCGACAACTGTCAAACATCTGTCACAGAGACTCTGAACAACACTTGTTCAGATGTAACACATCATGTCAGATTTGTGCTACAACAGCGGCGACTACAAGCTCTCACTCTTCACAGACATTTTTTTAATGTTGATTCCTTTCTTCTCTAAATCACATTTTTTTCCTCACTCCCTTGATTCTTGTTTTCCTCTTTCAACCTCTTCTTTACTTTCTTTTCTTCCTTTTCCTCCATTTCCCTCCTGTACAAGTAGAGCTGTACTTCTTATTGGGGTTGAGTGTGATCCATTTTTCTTTTTCAACTTATCATTTTATACTTTTTAAGTTACTCAAGTAACTCTTTTCTATTGAAATAAAAACTATCCCAGCTGACAAAATGGACTCCACTAGGGCTGCCCTGTAAAACTCAATTTGATGCATCGGTCAAAAATATCAGTCGACGACACGCAGAGCACTGCAGGAGCAACTTGTCTTAAAATGATCAAAGCACAAACTAACTGTGATGGAGTTAGGGACTTGATGAAAATGAAGGACAGAGCTACACTGGAGCAAGGCAGGGCAGAGTGACTCCTTTCTGTTGGTTGCTCCGGTACAAACCTAAAGTGGAAACTAACCGTGTTATGGCGAGTTAAAATGGACTGACAGTGTCAGCAGCCTGGCAGGAAAGACACTCCACGGTGCGGTAGGATTTCATGACTGAGCTGTGAACAAGATCCCAACTTTATCCACTGTATACATTTTGTAGTGGCAGGCAAATCATTCTTGGTGCTGCAATGTCATTGGTTGCAATTACACAACTCTGCAGAGGGCTTTTAATTTGAAATGACAGCCACAGGAAGTGGAGACAGTGGTGATACCTGGTTAAGGTCTCCACTCAAGAATAAATCGCCATGCTCAACTGTTTAATCCAGCATCGACGTCCTAGACGTGTAAACATGGCGACCTGAGGATGAAGACCTTTTCGATATGGCTGAACGTGCCAGTTTGATATTCTACTTTGACAGGTCATGTGTCTCTTATATGTTGGTTAATGTAGTCTTTGACAATCTGTTTCCGTGGAGACGAGGTGTGGTGACTTCCTCACGACAAACGAGTGGGCGTGGGCAATCAAATACATACACACACACACACACACACACACACACACACACACACACGATATGTTGTATGATTCAAGGACAGAAGTGTTGATAAATCTCTTTAATGCTCTCCAGATGGATGCTGCTTCTCTGCAGTTTAACCTTAGGGTACCCTTCCAAAACGCAGACACATGACACACAGCAGATGCCTCTCCTCCACACACTGGGTTTGTCTCGTCTGAATGGAAACATATCTCTGGCTTTCTTCACAGGAAGTAGTTGTGCATTAACAATCCTGCTTATGTCTTATATAGAAAACACCAGGAGACTCTTCTCATTATCAGAACAAAGAGTGAGAAACTGGGATGAAGTAGTTTTGCTTCACGGATAAAAAAAAACAGGCCCCTGCCATTGGGGAGTGCTGAACAGTGTTTAGGTGGGTGATGAATGTCAGGACCCAAAGTGTCCCAGCAGAACATTGTTTACACCAGGCTACTATTAACACTGCTGTTGGTCCTATAAAGCAATGACAAACCAGTATGACATCTACTGCAACTGGACACCACCACCAAGGCAAAAGGATTTATTGTCATGTCTCTGTCTGACCACTAGGCGGGGCTCTTGTCAATGGACAGAAACACTCACATCATTAGTGCTGCATCCTTGGACATACTGTACACATATGCAGCTACTCTATTATAATTAACACACACTCTTGCACACACACAGTTAGAAGAAATAAGAAATGTGCTTAAGGGCTCAAAAACAATAAAGACTGGATAAAACGCTCAGCGGGCCTCTCTCTCTCTCTGTCTCTTCTCTCAGGCTAAATCACATGCTCGCTCATTCTCTTTAATGTCGTCTTAGTTCCTGATTAACTTAATGATAAAAGATACACTGATAACATCTTCAATATTAGGAAGAGAAAATGTAATTACAATGCTCATTTAATCAATTATCCCCGCAGTTATGGCGCGAACATTACCATTCAGCCGTGTATTTGTTTAATTTGTGGTGGTGGTGGAGGAAATGGTTTTGTTATCATGGCGGTGCATGTGGAGAGAGAGCGTCGCCTCGAATGGGAGGAAACGGCTGGAAGTCGCTGCAATCATTATTCATCATTCGCAAAATACATGCAAATGATCATTAGTACTTTACAGTTTAATGAAGAGGTTTGTTAATCCTAGTTTTATCTTGAACAATGTTACCTCCTTTAAATATCAGCCTTTATCTGTGTCTTCTGATAGAGGAGAGAAATTTAAAGGGTTCACTCACTGTTTTTCACACTAGACCTTTTAGAAATGTTGTTTTGTGTCATCTAGAAATAATTACAGGCTTTTAAATACCAAGACAATCCTTCACCTCACTGTCTCCTACCAACAGTCAACACTGGTTTCTATAAACATGACCAGTCTTTATCCTGAACCTTAACCAGGTCGACCTTCAAAGTTCAATTTGTCTTTTGAAACACTGTCTGTCAAGTACATTAGTGTCCAGGCTGTGTGCCTCCCTCTCTCTCTCCCTCTCTGTCCTCTCTCTTCATCATTCTCTCCTGTAGTTTTGTGCTTTCTGTCTTCTCTCTCCTCTTCTCCTGCAGGTATTTCTGCCTCCAGAGCTGTAGAGTCTGATCTGTGATGTCATGCCTCCTGCTGCTCCTACGATCCTGCTCAACGGCTGTTGTTAAATTTAAAATGTATTAGTTTTATTGGTAGTCTTATTGCTATTAATTCTATTACTATGGGAATTACTGGGTGTCTCTTTGTGAATATTATAAAGAGTATGGTCTAGCCCTGCTCTGTATGTACAGTGCCTGAAGAACATGTGATGTGAGCAAACGCACCTTAAGGTGGGATTGTTTTGGGCGCATGCTGTTTTCAAAGTATGAACGTGCTGTCATTTCATGACAACTGGACAAACTCCAGTCCATCTTAAAGCATCAGATGAATTACGAGACAACAGGTTTTTCTAAATCATAACTACCAAATAGCCAGGTAATGCAGCCGTGTTATGGACAGACAGACAGGCCGTCCTTTTATCACTTCATTTAATCTTGCCACTATCAAAAGAGCCTGAACATCTCCAGCACTGAGTCACATATGTCTGAACTCTGAACAGTAGGTTTCTATAGAGACATCCTACAGCTTCACAGCTGAACAGAGAGATGAAGATGGAGAGAACAGAGGGTGGAAGATGAGAACAAGGGTGAGAGAGCACGGAGGGGGAAGAGAAAGGGGGAGAGAGAGAGAGAGATTATGATTCCAAAGCAGCGGACGGCATTTGTCTTCATTTGGTGTGACTGCCTTCATGCGTTATTATTAGCGGCTGTCGGAGAGAGGGAGGGAGAGAGAGAGAGAAGGGGTGGGGGGATGAAGTGAGGAGGTTGTAGGAAAGAGAGAGAGAGAGAGAGAAACAACAATGGAGGGTGATGGGAGGAAAAAATAAAGCACGAGCTCTGGTTTTTCAGCAATAGGCGGTGAGGGAATCAGCCACTGAAACACACACACAGACACACACAGTACGTTGGAGGCGGTCCAGGACATGACATCTATTTTAAATATTTGTCCTGCTCACAGGGAGATGAAGGAAGGTCAATGGACTCTACACACACACACACACACACACACAGAGGGAAAATTGCCTCAGTTGGCAACAGGCTTTTCACCAGACGTGTTTCAGTCATAAACCAATTTCTGTAACTCTCAGGTTTCCAGTGGATAAATACTGTATCTCCATGCTAGCTGATTGCCCCCTGCTTCCTGTATTTAATGCTAAGCTAGGCTAACCACTTCCTGACTCCAGCTCTTAGCTAAGATTGGTTCCCTATATCCTATATCTATATCCTATATCTATATCCTAGGCTCGATTTACAGCAAAACAGGAAGAGGACAGAGCTTTTGTTTTCCCTGGTAGCTACTGGTAGCTTTCCCCAGGTAGGAAATGGCGGTAAGTGGAACAACCAGAGTTAAGCACAGAAACAGAGGAGGCAGAGGCCCTTCTGAAACAGCACTGATCTGTGACCAAAACCTCATATCCCAGTAAAAATATATACACGTGTTTGCAGATACAAGCTGTTATCTCTTTCCATCTTGGTTTGTGTATCGTGGGAAAAAGCCTGTTCTGACATTCGACTCTTACCACTTAAACACTTGCAGGGGAAAGTTTAACACACAGACATGAGACTGATATCCACCTCAACATCTCACTCTCTAAAAGAAGACAAATCAGTGTATTTTTAATTAGCCTGACATTTTCACCCTCATTACACACACACTGTACCGCCGCCACGCTCAGATCAGCTTTAACGTTTTACTTCTTCTAAGAAAACGTTCAGACGGCAGCTACGACCGTGTCCTTTTGACCTTCTCTCTTCTCGTCTCTTTTATCCAGATCTCATTTTGCAGTTTAACAAATGCACTTGTATTGATGTTGAGTGTTTTTCTCTCTGTGTGTTCCAGTTATTAATCCATAAACCAGCAGTGAAAGCAGCAGCTCTGTCTGTTTCCTCCCCATTAATGATTCCTCTGTATATTTTTCTGCAGATAAAGTGCTCCCAGATTGAAAATGATTTCCTTTTTTTCTAAATCTCATTACTATGATTCTCGTCCTCTTGTTTCTCATTGCTTTATGTTTCTTCTTTTATTTTTAGGACACGTAACTCCCACCCAATCAAATAAATCCTCCTCTCTCGTTCGATTTCTGCTTTTCCTCCTGCTGCTCTTACGTTATTTTCATTTGTCTCTCTGCAGCTTTTCTTCTACAACACATGGACTTTGACACACATGGGCATGCAAACGTAAAATCATGTACACAGGCGTGTTCGAATGCACATACACGCACAACATCACAGGTATGCATGCAAGTGTAACATCACAATAAGACACACACACACAGAGGTACAACAGCTGCATGGAAGCTGCTTCAGTTTCCCGTCTCTTCTCTAACCAGCTGATTTAGTGCTGAGGCACGAACTGGAGTGGAAAACAAACACCTCCAGCAGCAGCGGAGGCGACGGCGGAGTGAGAGGTTATGTTTGACACGCCGAAAACCTCTCGGGGTAAAAATTTAAAGAGACTCGGTTTACAGCGGGCATCCCGACACCTGGAGTATACGAGCTGTTTGTCTGTGAAGCCTGCAGAGAGTCCGACAGCAGGAGACTCCGAGAGCTTCCCGGTGCGGTAAACCCCACCCGTCTGGTGCTCCTCACAGGACAAAACAAACACTGTAAGAATGAATGAGGAATCTCCTCAGGTGGGTGTATGTAGGTGTTGGTTTGAAGAAGTAGACCAGACAAGACCAAAACTGAGCCAAACCAGAGTACACTATAAAGCAAACAAAACCAGACCGGATGAGTCCAAAAACCAAACCAAACTAGGACCAGTCGGACCAAACTAGACCAGAACCCAGACCAGAGGAGAGCAAAAAGAAACCAGACTGAGTCAGACCAAAACACACAAACCAAACAGAGTCAGACCAGGCCAGACAAAACCAAAACTGAACCAAACCAGGACCAGCTGGACCAGACTAGACCAGAAACCAAACCAGACTAAAACAAAACCAAATCAGTGTGTGTGAATAAAAACAATCTTAGTCCCATTACACT